>BPLR01017405.1:0-94766 GCA_021605095.1 Caerostris extrusa
AACCAAGCACCTTTAACATGAAGCAATCTGGATGAGTGAGGAAAAACAAGTATATTCCACGTTTCCTCAGTTGAAGGGAGTCCTTCAAACAAAGCCAGCCAATAATTCTTGATGGACATTTAATCTTTTAGAATTAAAGAAAGATTGACCATTTTATTCCCCTAACTGAAGAACTGATCGGCCTATGTATTTATCATGCACATCTTTGCCAGAGATTCGTGTGTTTTTGTATCAGTGGATCTCGAACCAAGCACCTTTAACATGAAATCCATCAAACATAATCTGGGTCCGTTGAGTCACACTTAAGAAGAAGAAGAAGAAACGTTCTCTTGGAAGCAGTTACAAAACCACTCTCCCAATGGCAAACGATACTGGAAACACCACAAAAATCTCTATAAAAACGTAACATAGACAAACAAAAAAACCTTCGAAATCATTCCTCCCCTCTACGTCCCTTCCCCTTCACCCCCATAATATCTTCTCTCTCCATCTGAAAGCGTCAAATGGGAAATTTGAGAATCCACTAAAATTCCATCATTCTCATCACGATAGCCAATCCACCCCCTTCCCCCTTTTACCAATAGAACCTCTGGTGAGAACAAAAGCACCCTCCCCTCAAATCCTCGGGGAGAGGGAAGACAGCCAATCAGGCGCTCCTCGGCCCACCCCCTCCCCCTACTAAAAAGTCCCTCCCCCTCTAGCCCCCGTTCATCTTTGATTACAAGCGAAAAGGACCACTTATTCATTGGCTGCTCATTGAATTTGGCTGAAATGGGCACTTAGATTTAGTAAGCGGCGTTTGACGTTTCGCCCCCCATCTCTTTCCTTCCACCCTGCTCTTTCCCCCGACCCCGACGATCCCCCTCCCCGGTTAAGTGGATTAGGGATAATGTGGGGTTTGCCCCTGATTACACGCTCTGCCGGACGCCCTTACGCTCCGTGTTTGTTCTCCGGTTCACAATCAGCCAACGCCGTCCGGCCAATTAGAAAATTACATTAAATATGTCGTGTTGGATTCTGCGCTTTCCTCCACCCCCACACGCAACCCCCCGCCGGACATGACCGAAGCGCACGTTTCTGAGGGGCCGTGCACTAAGTGCCGTCGCGTTTATGAAGATGCATATTTAGGTCAAGTAAAAGGCACAGAACAATTAGATGGTCTGCTAATAGGATCATACGTTTCTAACCAGTTAATGTTTATAACCAGTTAATGTTTATAGATTATTTATTCATAATTTTTGACTTTTATTTATTAATGAAAATTTTTTTCTATAATTAATCTGCAATTGTTTATATTAAAAGATATAAATAAATGTGTTTTTATTTAAAAAACTAATTAAAACTTTTAATTAAAATTTTTATGTTTAAAAATATTTGTTTAGAGTTTATCAGAATTACTGTTTCTTAAAACTAGTTGAAATTTGAGCTATGCAGAAATTTGAGAAAGCTCCATTATAAAAAAGATGCCTAAATGTGTCATTTTTTATACACACATATTGTAATGGGAGGAGTCCCTAAAAAGGTGTATAAGATCAGTTTAAGTACAATTAAAATTAAAAGTTTAGGTAAATTAAAAGCAGGCATGTTTAATAGAGATGATGAAATAAAGCTAGAAATAAATTTATTGCATTTTAATATTTTGGGTAATAAATACTCAAAGGTATGAGTAAGAATCCACCATCCATGAGTAGAACTATACAGAACAGCATGTGTACAAAATAAAAAGAGAAATGTTTAAACAAACTGATCCATCATGAATTCGCACTAGAACTCTGCAGAGGACCACGTGCGGAGAGAAAAAGAAAATGTTTAAATAAAAATGCTGAAATCTGCTCGGCAAATTTCAGCTTATCCTGTGTGAACAGAGAACAGATGAATAAACTCAGAATATAACAATGTTTAACAATGCACGAGATATAGGAAGCAATGTTGGAATACTGCAAGAGTGGCCACATGAATGTAGCAATGTTGAATAGATCAAGAACTTCGTGAAGAATGAATTGTTCAAGAAATCTCTAAAAGAATATTCAAAAGCAAGATAAATTAAGAATGAAAGTATTCTACTCCTACAAGAAATACAATAAGAAGCACATACAGCTCCATAAGCACCGAAAATGCCAAAAGTGATAAATGAAACTTAAAAAAGGAATGGATCAACGCACTACGAGTACTTATAGCCATTGAAAATGCAGATGTGCATCAAAAACCCTACTATGAAACACTTCAATCAAAAAGCCAAATTGTCCAGAAAATTTTGAAGACTAGTTATTTTCTATGAACTGCTTTCAAGAGTTAAGAGGCCCAAAGTACCATTTTCCTGCAAAATTTGCAATGGAGTTTTATTTGTTTGGCTCATTTTCGGATAACGCCACGGACCTCTAACCAGGACAGCATCACCATGTTCACACATAATAATAAATTTTTCTTCGAGATGTGTGGCAACCGTAGAGTCTTCCATCGTTTTAAAATATTTGGAGGTTGCTAGTCATGACTTTGATAGTTGTAGTTTAGGAAATGGCGTTGTAATGATTGCTTGTGGGTGAGTAGTCTGCTTTGCGTTGTAAAAATAAAAGTTATGCTCGTGTCAAATATTTCCCTCTCAATTCTAACATTTCAATAATCATTTTCAACTTATGTTCACCATTTTTCGGAAGCCAAAATTCCGGCTTTCATGAAAGTTTCCAACGTTGTATACAACTAACGTAGTAGAATTTAACTAACTCCATTACGTCTTCAACTGCGAATAGTATCAAATCATGACCTAGTTTGTACTCGTTGGTATCGGAGGCTTCAGGTTCGAAACGTCGTGACGGCGGCATGGATGTTTGCGAGTAGTTCGGAATTGACGCAAACTGTAGGTCCCGGTCTACTTAACCTAATGTATGCACAAGATGACCGTAGACAAAATACACCTAGTCTGTACTGTTTGGAATATGATCCATTTATAAATTTTAAAAAAGGAGAGATGATTATTCTTATAAAGTTTGAAGATTTCACAGAGGTGGAGAGTTAGAATGGAGAGTAAGGAGTCGGGAATCGAGCATTATTGAAAGTGTCAGAATCAAGAGTCGGATCAAAATTATACTACCGACATTTTGGTAAAAATAATTTATATCCTTCCAAAAATTTGGGGTAAAAAAAAATGTTAAAAATGAAATGTTAAAGAGCCAATTCAATTATTTCCTTCAATAATACAACTAGTAGGTGACTGCCAGTTAAAGACAAAGACAGAAAGACAGCAAATCGAGTAAGCATTGAGACTTTTTCTCAGCACTGAATCCTATCAAAACCTTTCTGGCCTTTTGGTGTCACAGGCTCCAGGTTCGAATCCCTGGCCAGGGGCATGCATATTTGTGAGTGGTTTGGAATCCACATTAAACTGTAGGTCCCGGTCTAATGAACCCAAAGTAACCATATAGAGAAAAGCCAAACCTATCAAAAGCTTTATTGGGTCTACAATGAAAGATCTTGTAGAAAGCTGTGTTATTATTAAGAAAAAAACTTCGTGTATTACGAATAGAGCATCTTTGTGACTAAAATGTATGATTTTTTTATTTATATATTATTATTATTATTGCCCGTCGTTAATAATTCTATAACACTTTTCTTCTCCATTGGCGCAACAGCCTTATGGTGGTCTAAGGCCGCCTTCCTAATGCGGCAGATTTTGAGACGAAATATTTTCTTTTTACGGGGACAGGGTTATCAGCCCTATGCCCAACAGTTATATTAAGCTGGTGTTACAACAGCTATATTAGACGGTAAAGTGGATTCCGGAACCACTGTAAACCATAGCCGGAAGTCGAAAACCTGTGACCCCGAGAGCTAGTCAGTCGACCATCAGGCCCGAAAACGTTGCTTAGTGTTAAATTATGTGTTGCTTGCTTAGTAACAACAACAGATAGCAGTCAGGAAAGGGGTTCGAACCCGAGCTTTCATTCAAGTAACAGAGCTAAATCTGGCGTTTTAAACCGGTTGGCCATCCTGGACCCTATAATACTACGATACACGTTAATTTCTGTTATGTTTTAGATACATATTTATATATTGTATGCAAATGTAGAGTACAAGAATAACTTTAAAGTGAGTACAAATACTAAAACTCTGAAATTATAAAAATACCATACCTTGTTTAATAACAGATGGGCTGAAAAGTTCATAGGCTGACATAGATGGCTCTACTAGTATTAAATCCATATGATTTTTAGTTAGCCCTAACCTTCAAAAGACACGTGTTTAAATTTTACAGCTGTTGCACTATTAGTATGTGAGCTATAGCATTTTAGTGAAGCAACTTTTGTTAGTTAGAAAAATGGATAAAAAAGAATTTCTGTGTGTTAATAAAGCATTGCGTTTTAGCGAAAAAAAAAATACTATTGAAGCCAAGGCTTGGCTTGATCAACATTATTCGACTTTGCACCAGGAAAATCAACCGTAGAGATTTGGGGGTTTGCTAAATTTAAACGAAATGAGCACCGAGGACGATGCAGGCAGTGGACGCCCCAAAGAGGCTGTTACTGACGAAAACATCAAAAACGTCCACAAAATAATTTCTGATAACAGTAAAGTGAAGTTGATCGAGATAGCTGAGACTCTAAAGATATCAAAGGAACGTGTTGGACATATCGTGAATGAATATTTGATATGCGAAAGCTCTGTTCAAAGTGGGTGCCGCGCGAGCTCACAATTGACCCAAAAACAACAACGAATGGATGATTTTAAGCAGTGTTTGGAGCTGTTCAAACCCGAATTTTTGCGTCGATATGTGACAATGGATGAAACATGGCTTCAACATTTCACACCGGAGTGCAATCGACAGTCAGCAGAGTGGACTGCACGTGATGAACACTAAAAAATGCTATAAATACTAAATAATACTAAAAATAAATACTAAATAATACTAAAAATAAATACTAAATAATACTAAAAATAAATACTAAATAATAATAAATAGTAAAAATATAACTAAAAGTGCTGTAACTCACACACTAATAATGCAACAGCTGTCAAATTTATACACGTGTCTTTTGAAGGTTATTGCTAACTAAAAATCATATGGATTTAATACTAGTAGTGCCATCTATGTGTCAGCCTATGAACGTTTCAGCCCACCTGTTGCATTACAGTTATTTAAAAAAAATGTTTTTATAGATTCATGAGTTCAATAAAAATCACTGAATTTATTTCACAAATTTTTCTAAAATTACGGTAAACAGTCAGAAGTCGGGTGTTAGTAAAAAATTCGATTCAGGAGGCGGAAATGAAGTATCTGAAATTTTTTGCCGTTTCTCGACACCTGAACTACTATGCAGAAATTTTAAATAATTACTACTAAAAAAAAAAAACTAGATTGACTTCATCATAAAAATAATACAAATTACAAATAAAATAGTATAAAATTGTAGACGAAAAGAAAGAATATTTGAGTTTATGCTTTACATTTAAATTGTAAATTGCATTTTTTTTTTATTTGAATACATAGATATTTGCTAATTAAAAAATAAAAGATAACACTTTCTGCTTGTTATCTTTATAAATTATACAAATAATCATAAAACTAATAAAAATAATTCGAGCTTGTTTGTTTAAAGTCAATAAGTTGTTTTGGTTTGTCGTTCTAAGGTCATATTGTGCACAGGAGAATTAAACACACCGGGACCTACAGTTTAAAGTGGATTCCAAACCACTCACAAACATACACTCAAGAGCCAAAACATTATGACCACCCCTACATTTTGCAATGAACTCGCCTGGATGACGTGGAAGGCACGTGATCAGGTGGAAGTGGTATTTAACTGGTATTAAGTGGTGGTATTAATCCATGCCAAGGCGGGTTGAAGCTGTATTGCGCGCCAAAGGTGGGCCAACTCGTTATTGACAGGTGGTCATAATGTTTTGGCTCTTGAGTGTCATGCCACCGCCAGAATTAAATTCAATAAAAAAATAATAAAAAAAGACATTTAATATTTTTCAAAGAAATTTATAAAAATAAAATTATAATGATTAAGCGTATGTAAAAATTATTTATTGCAAGCTAATTTCTAAGTAAAAAAAAAAATGTGTAAAAAACAAAACTAATTTTTTTAATTGAAATAACTATGATTAAAAAGGCATAGAAATATTGAAAAGTTTCTTTGTTATTTAAAAGGAATTGAGTCGTCATCTCAAATTTTAAGTATGTAATTTTAAACTTGAAGGCTTTTAAAATAAAAATTAAATTGAGCAGTAAACAAATTAAATGTTAGAGATTTATGTGTGTAATTAGGATGTAAGATTTTTCATATGTGTGAAAAATTGGTGTTATTTTAAAATTGATTTTTAAAATAAGATTAGATAGGATTTAAACAGACGTAGAACAAATTCATACATGTCAGAAAATGTTTTTTTTTTTTCAGTTGCTTTTCCTATAGAATAAGCTCCCATCTGACTGCTTTAACTAGGTGACACATTCTTCGTAATAATCTGATTTTTCCTTGTAGTTTTAAATTTAGATCGGATAATCTTTTTTTTATTCAGCCATAATGGGTAATCTTTTTTATTATATTGGTTCAGAAAACAAATTGGTGTCTTGATTTTTGGTTATTGAAAACTGATATATACTGATGATAAAACGATGATAAACTGATATATATTCATTATTAATTTCCAAAATTATTTACGCATTTAGATGCAGGAAAGCCAACAAACTTCAATATTTTTTTCTTTCTAATGCAGCTGGCAAACACTTAGACACTTGGTCTTGGATGGCTTAAGGCAAGCGCTGCACAGACGTTACTCACTTTGCATTACCCAGGGGCGCGTGTCACTTGAAGATAAGCCACGGACGCGGAGTTATAATGCCCCTGCAACGCTCTACGATCCTATTAGGACCGGGACCTACGATTTAAAGTGAATTCCGAACCACTACAAACATCCATGGCACCTCGGGACTCGAACCCGAAACCTGTGGTACAGAGAGCCAGCCACTCAGCCATTCAGGCCCACAAACTTCAATATAGTAATAAGAACAGGAACATACTTTTTCTAACTTTCTATTCACTTGAAAGCTGGGACTGATTTAACAGATGTGATTATTAATTCCTTTGATGAGTGTCAACTTTAGTGTCATCATCATTGGCGCAACCCAATGTGGGCCAAGGCGTCTACCTACTGGAATTTCGAGACGAGAGATGTCTTTCTTTTTCTTTTTACGGGGTAAGGTTGTCAACTCTGCGCCCAACGCTCAATAGTCATATTAGACCGAGACCTACTGTTTAAAGTGGATTCGAAGCACTACAAGCATCCATGGCACGGCCAGGATTTGAACCCGAAACCGAGTTCAGAGCGCTAGTATTGAAACCCCGTCAACCTTAGTGTAGTAATGTAATAAACCATTCCAATAGAAGGTTGCTAGTTTGGAGCAAACAGACTCTTCAGGTGACTTTTAATTTGTAATTTAATATGCACAACAAGAATTTGTAATTAATTTGGAATGGAATTTGTAACAATTTGTTATTTTATATGTTCAAGGAAGAAAAAAAGGCTACTATCATACAACGATTTTCAAAAGAAATGGTTCATTTTTTTGAGATGTAAACAAATGTAAATTTAATTTTCTAAATATTTGGCATTTATATTCTATTGATAAAAATTCTTCTCCCAAAGGATTAAAAATAGTTTAATGCTTTACTCTATTGAATACAAAAATGAAAACCTGTGATACTGAGCGCCACAGCGTTAGACACTCGGCCATCAGACCCCTTACTCTTATCATAATTCTAAGAAAAAGGCTTCGACAGTAGACGATTTTACTTGTGATCTGGTTAAATAAATTGAATCCAAATTCGGCATTTCAAGACTTGAAAAGAATACTTAAAAATAGACTTCACACTTCTAGGACAAACAATCTCTGTAGATTTAGTTAGAAATTCATAATGAAAATCCTTTGGGTAAAGTTTCGGTTATCTGGATGTAGCTTGAATGCATCGCCGCCTCACATTCGTCTCATGGCAAACATCAACTGTTATCTTTTCACTTTCAACTCTTTTAATTTCTCCTGACTCCCTAATCCTTCGTAGTTATCATTATTTATGCTGTTTGTAGTGATGTTTTACGTCAGTACACTATAGCATTAAAACATAACATGTTGTTTCGTCTCTCACTTCAAAACAAAAATCCAAGTCCCTCTTTTCTTAAAAATACTGGTTTTCATAAGCAATTTGTATATTATTTAATTGGTTATTAGTAGGGATTGCAATACCGGTATTTTGAGCCTTTTGTACAATTTTGTAATACCAGTATTCAAGTTTTTAATACCGGTTTTTCGGTATTTACTAGAAATTTAGAATTCTTATCTGTGAAATTCTTATTCTTATCTGTGAATTCTTGTTCAGAATTCTTATCTGAAAACTATAAATATTTATCTGTGAAAACAAAGTTGTAGTTGTAAAAAGCGTAATATTTAGATATTTTTTTTAAATTGGGGAGTTTGTTGTTTACGTTGTATTTGCATATCATACTTTAGAGTTCAAACTATTTTCAGATTTATTATATATATACTCATAAATAATACCCCACAATAATGAATAAGAATAACTTTAAAGAACATAAAAAATCAGTTGATAATACTTCGGTTTGGTTTCATTATTCATATGATGAAAAGAATAGGGTGGTACAATGTAAAAATGTTCAAAGAGTTATTAAAAGTGAATGGAGGAAATACAAGCGGACTGCATACACATTTAAAAACGAAACATCATACAAATTTGTTGAAAGAGGAAAGAATCTAATTGAGATGAAGATACAAACTTAAGCACAGTTTCTAAGCCCAAGCTATCAGGGATCTTAGATTATTTTTGAAAAAAAAAAAGATAATTTGGATGAAATTATAAGTGAAATGGCATCATTAGATGGTTTGCCATTTCAAGTGTTTAATGTGATATTTACATTCTCTAATAAAACTGGCAAATAAAAAATAAAATTAAAAAAAAAAACACCTGTGTTTTCTTCCTTTTTCTAAAATTTCTACTACCGGTATTAAAACCGGTATCGGTATTAAGATCTAAAAAATACCGAATACCGGTATTGAAGTTTTTGGTCCGATATTGCAATCCCTAGTTTTTAGTTGTTGCAATTGGTTTATTAGTTTATTACCACTTGATAATTAAGCTACAAAAGTTTTTCGAAATTTCTATTAAGTTCTGCGTTAAGGACTAAAATGTTGCATTAAAGTAAGTCTCGTATGAATAGATGGATTGCTTTGTCTGAGATTTCCACTTGAAAATTCGTCCAGATTTTCACATCTGGAAGACCTACAAAAAGACACCCCCTACTCAATTCGGCAGAAAAAACCTGATATAACTGAAGCGGTCTGTCCCAGTTACTTCGTATATCAGTGCAAATGGCTATAACTAAGCAAATTCAAAAGTTCCAAAATTCTCTACGGAAAATTGAAAATGATATAGACGACGACGATTTGTAGGTTGACGGAGCTCCTTGGTTGCTGGGTAACTGTTAACTCCCTTCTTTGTGTATGAAAGGGGAAGTTACTTTAGCTTAAAAGCCCATTGCATTAAAAATAAAACAATTAATAATAGAGATAATGATATATGGAGAAGAGAAGTTTTCCCCCTCAATAAAGTATTTGATAATTATTAATTATAATTTAATAATTAAAATAATGAAGTAAAAGAGGATTTTGAAGAATTACAAAACTGAACGTAGTTTGAAGAGAACTTAAAAATAAAAATACTTTCAATAGGTTAATCTAGTTCAAAAGGAGTACAAGTTAAAAATAACAAAAACGTTTAAGAGCAGTTTGTTAGAGAGGATGAACTGGTAATGACGGGGAAATCTGCGAATCGTACAAGTTCAGTTGCAAGTGAGCGATGGAAGGGCAGAGCCTGGGGGGAGGGAAACGAAAACGTTTCGCCCTACCACCAAGTCCTGTAAACAATATAGTCCCCTACGTGGCATTGTTAGAGGGTTTGGAGCACATACAGTTGGCAAAGATTTGTAGCTTGTCAGCCTTATTGTTGGTAGAATTAATTTGATTGATTAAATTTGGAAGATTTTTGATATCAGTGAAAAGAGAAATGAATTCTTTTTCATTAATATAATAGCATTTTGGAATAAGTTGAGATCTTCAATGCCAGGTAGGAACTTGTTGCTTTGATTTACAAAGTTGAAGGAGGTACAGCTGCAGTTGCATTTACGTCGTTTTTAAGCATGAGCAAAACTGATCTTTGGGGCAACTTGTCTAGGAGAATAACTTTGGGATAGGCAGCCTGTCTGTTAGAGTTAGTATTTATCTTTGCAAATTTGGGGCAGCCCCTCCAAGCTGCTAAATGTCCTGTAGCGTTGCAATTAATGCATTGGCACCTCAAGCTTCCCTTCCATTGGACATTCCTTGGAAAATGTTTTTGAGAAATGTTTAGGACAAGAAATGAATTTTTGCCCTGGCCACCTGGCATGTAATCAAAGTATTTTCTTCTCGTGTGATTTTTCTTGTGTGAATAAACAATCCTCCTCTAAAATGAATGTAAAAAAATAAAAAATCGTAGATCTGTGTTTATATATTAAAAGTATGGATTCCTCATATGAAAAAAAAAAAAAAAGCTTAAGGTGTTAAAAAAAAAAAAAAAAAAAAAAAAAAAAAGATCTATTTCTCCACCAGGCAAACGTCAAACTTTTTTTTTTTTTGTAATCTTCAAGAAGCTTTGAAAAAAATCCTTTGCTAGAAAAGATTCAAAACTATTCACTATTCAAAACAATTTAGGGATTTTATGATTTTGAGCATAAATTGCAGATGAAGAAATGTTTTGGGAGCTGTTATACGATGCATAGATATTGCAAGATATGAGAAAAAGAAGAAGCAACGAACAAGGAATAAATAAATTTTATTGACGATATTTGTCGGTAAACAAAAAATGCACAATTCATACATATTATACAGCGAAAAACAAAATCTGATTTTTGTGATACAAATGGGTTTTCAATATGAGTTTCAGTTTCCCTGACTGGAGACGATGTCACACCTACGAGGAACGGAATCAATGAGATTATCAATGAAGGAACTGGGGCGTTCTCTCACTGGGCCTGAATGGCCGAGTGGCTAGCGCTCTGGCGCTCGGTACCACAGGTTTCGGGTTCGAATCCCGGCGGTGCCATGTTTGTTGTAGTGGTTCGGAATCCACTTTAAAAAAGTAGGTTCCGGTCTAATAAGATCGTAGAGCGTTGCGGGGGCATTGTTACTCTGCGTCCGTAGCTTATCTTCAAGTGACACGCGCTCCCTAGGTAATGCAAAGTGAGTACGTTTGTGCAGCACTTGCCTTAAGGCATCCAAGACGTCCATGTCTGTGTTTGCCAGCTGCCTTAGAAAGAAAAATTCTCTCTCACTTCAGAAAAAAGAGAGCTTTCCAACTATTGAATTGTTTCTAGGGATGATAAGAGAGTGGCAATTCTTCTCCTCCAATGTCCCAGTTCTGTTGGGATCAAGTCTGGAGAATCCATGCGAAGAATTCGAATCCGGACTAATTTGGGGAACCATTCGAAATCTATTCATAAGTTTTCGAAAAGGAAATGTCCACCAGCCTGAGCACGATGTAGCATGGCGCTATCATCCGTGGATTGCGGCAGCGTAAAATTATCACAATAGGTCTGAGGATCTTATCACTATACTCTCATTTACCTGCTATTAAAATTGGAATCAACAAAACAAAATACATTCAGCATCTTAAATACGTCGGCCTCACTTTGGCCTGAATTGAACTGGGTGTTCCACCTAAACTCCATACAAGACAAATTGGACAGTCTGCAACAGAAGCTATCCCGAATAACAAGAGTCACCTGGGGTTTAAACTCCACAGTCAAAAAAAGATATATACAACAAAGTAATTATTAGAATCATCCACTATGGTCATGAGATATGGTACCAAGGTAGAGTGAAACAGGACATCAAGCTCAACCAACTGCAAAGATCGGGACTTTTAAACATTACTAAATGTTTCAAGACAGTAGCAACAGATGCCCAGCAAGTCTTAGCAGGGGTCACTCCAATAGACATACAACCTAAAGATACCCACAAGATGTTCCAAATCAAGCATTTAAAGAAGGAAATTCAAACCCAAAGTCTTGCCTTCCAACCTGAATCAATAACTTTCCAGAAGCCGATAGTTCCGCCATGGAATAGAACATCAATTCACTGGAGCTACTACAAGGACAACCTACAAGGCACACTGATCTATACTGATGGTTCAAAAAGGAACAACAGAGTCGGAGGAGCATTCGTAGCTTACCTCAACAATATTGAAAACCCACCACCAGTTCTTTCGTTTTAACGACCAGGCAACGGTCTATATAGCAGAGTTAACAGCCATTGCATAGCAGAAAACCTTCAATCTACAAACATCATCTCCGACTCTAGATCAGTGTTGCTAGCTCTGGAAAACGTCAATAGCATAGAAAAACAAAATCTTGGAAATCAAAACTAAAATCAATAACTTCACGGGCGAAATTCATCTGTTCTGGATCAAAGGCCACATTTATCACCTTGAAATGAAAGAGCAGATCAACTAGCCAAAATAACCTGAGTAACGTGGGCATCAATATTAAACTTGAACCCCGAACTATTAAGAACCTTATTAAAAATGATATAATGAAGGAAGGGCAAGACCGATGGAGTCAATCGCACCAGCGAAGAGATGTTTACATACTCAGGGAGATTTCTTCTTGAATCAAATAACCACTGGCCATGGTACAATTGCAGCGTACCAGGCCAGAATGTTCGACAAAGACCTCTCATGTGTGTCTTGCCTTTCAATTGAAGATAGGTCACACATCATATACGACTGTCTAGAATGGAACGCCATCAGAACAAGAATTTGAAGAATTTTCCAACAAGAATTTTCCATCGAATTACAAAGTGGCCAACCTAGCTCTACTACTATACAACAAGAAGTCTAAGTAGGGTATTCGTGAACTAATCCAGCGAAAACTACAAGCCCTGCTCAGATCCTTAGAGGATAACGAACATTAAACCAAGGAAGTTTACTTCTTTTCCACAAATATTATTTCTTTCCAGACAAAGGACTCTATTTTTCAGATTGAACATGTTTTTGTATTGTTTGTTCCAGTATTGTAATCAAGATTTGCTTTGTAATGTAAATTATTATCTGTGTTGTATATATGTTGTAAATTTTTGTTTCATCAATAAAGTCGCTTCACCATGGTTCCACTTGGTCGCTTCACAAATGGTCGCTTCCGCTTCACCATGGTTCCATGGATGAAGCGGAAGACCAAGGTAACAGATCAACACGGGTGCCTGGTTCTGGGCCGGGCCACTCTGGAATCTGAGTGGGATTTATTGTGGCAACACTGTTCATTGGTTTCGTGTGCCTCATGGCAGGACGTATATCTTTATTCCATTATCCCTATATCACTGAGCAGTTAGTGCTCCATTTCCTGATAATGTGTAGGTCGGTGTGGCCATTGATTGGAAATACCGTCCATACTATCACTCCTCCTCCAAGAAATATGACATTTTCTTGCACAAATACAAGGACATTCCATGTACCAGGTTCTTTCCAGATCTGAATCCTCCTACTGTCAGGTTGTGCACTAACGCAAGACTCGTCCGTGAAAAGCATGTTGGTGCACTCATCTCATTCCCATCTGCTTACCTCTTGCTGGCAGCACTGTGCTCCAACGAAACACAACCATAGATGCACAAGCATTCAAATCCACACGGTGGAGTCAGTTTCGAATTGTCCGAGTCGAAACTCTGGTAAAAATAGCCCTCTGAAGGTGTGGTTGCAGGAAAGTGGAGTTCATAGAGCAGTTTCGTCTAGCATTAGAGTTAAATACTGATCCTCATTTTTGTATTGTTGCACGCTTACGACATTATCCCGATCTTCAGGGTGAATATTCCGAGTTTCAAAACCGATTCCATAGTCTGGAATCTTTGAGAAACTCCTAACGCTTCCGCTACAACGGATTGCGTTTGACCCGCCTATAAATGACCGATGATTCTCCAGGTCCATACAGGTTTGGTTTGATTTGCCGCTCTACGGTCATTTTTTGCACATTTTATGCTGATTAGACTGGGACCTACAATTTAACCTGTATTCCGAACCATTCACAAACATCCATGCTACAGACAGGATTCGAACCTGAAGCCTGTGGTACCAAAAAGCTAGAGATCTGGTCCATTGATCATCAGTCCGTCCATGAAAGGAAGGACACTGCGCAGAAATATAAAGAAGTTTTAGCTGACCTGTGATACCAAAAATTAAAGAAGAGTATTAAGTTAATAATATGGGCATTGTTTCATTTAAGTATTATTTTATTTATTTATTCATTTTGCATGAGTATGCTGCATTTCAGTAAAGTAAAAAACAGTTTACTTTAAAAAAACTAACATAACAGCATAATTTCGGGAGGAAAAAAAAAGCATTTGTAAATAAAATTGTAGGGATAAATATCGCCAAGTTCATAGCATGAGGGCAAACGTATTTTTTTTTTTTTTTGTTCCAACGCAGCTGGCAACCACTCAGACAATTGTCTTTCATGCCTTAAGGCAAGCGCTGCAGAAACGTTACTCACTTAGCACTACCCAAGAGGTGCATGCAGCTCTAAAGATAAGCCACGGACGCGGAGTAACAATACCCCCGCAACGCTCATGTTAGACCGGGACCTACGGTTTAAAGTGGATTCCAAATCACTACAAACATCCATGGCACCGCCGGGACTCGAACCCGAAACCTGTGGTACCGAGCGCCAGAGCGTTAGCCACTCAACCATTCAGGCCCCATGAGGGCAAACGTATCAACTGACTTTCTGACCACATCTACCGAAGACTTTTATGGGTTTTCGTAGTATTATCGGATAATTTCGATAATTTCTTTCATTAGGCCAACAAATAGCTGTCTCATGATTCCTTTGACTTTTCCAGTAGTCACAACAATAATGACAATTTTACACCTCGGGAGTCCGCCAATGGATTCCGAACCCTTACAAACATCCATGCCACCGCCAGAATTCAAACCTTTAGCCTGTGATACGAAAGGCGAGAGCACTAGCCACTTGGACACCAGGCCGCTGAAATTGTGTTGGAAAAATATTCGAAAGATTCGAACATGAAGCTTGTATAAGTGTATTAGAAAAATGTGGGTCAGTATGGTAGGGAGCTGGGCCTGAATGGCCGAGTGGCTAGCACTCTGGCGCTCGGTACCACAGGTTTCGGGTTCGAGTCCCGGCGGTGCCATGGATGTTTGTAGTGGTTAGGAATCCCTTTAAAGTGTAGGTCCCGGTCTAACAGGATCGTAGAGCGTTGCGGGGGCAGTGTTACTACGCGTCCGTAGCTTATCTTCAAGCTACACGCACCCCCTGGGTAATGCAAAGTGAGTGACGTCTGTGCAGCGCTTGCCTTAAGGCATCAAGGCCAAGCTGTCTAAGTGTTTGCCAGCTGCATTTAGAAAGAAAAAAATGGTAGGGAGCTCTGGATAACTCAGAATCTGCTACATAATCATGCAGTTAAAGTGGCGAATGACTTCAGATTAAAGTGATTGGCGTTTGAAGACAACTCTTTTCTTGTTGGAGTAGGGAGCAGAACTCGTTCCATTCTTACATCGCAGACGACTCGGGGTTTTCTATTTCCCTGAATGTCGATTCGCAACAAAGAATGGATTCCATTTGTCGGACGAAACGCAATCCTTTCCATCCGGCAGCCGATTAGACGCAGTGATGGGCCGCGATGAATCTCCGACCGCCCTCCAGACAGCGATCGAAGTGCCGGATTATTGACCATTAGCCCACTTTCCTACACCATTAGCCCCCGCGCATTCTTTAGCAGATTCCTCCTCCTTTTTTCTCATGTCCCTTTTCGCCTTTGGCAAACGACAGCCATTAGACGATATTTTCGGCGTCTCCTCTTCTTTGGAGGCGGCGAGATCAATGTCGGACCGAAGATTCCACTCTTCCACATTATCGACCTCTTCTTGTCATAAGAAAGCTCTCTTTTCCTTTTTTTTTGAGGATGGGAGGGGGAACTGTGGAACCTTCCCCTTCTTCAACCCCTTTTTACTTTTTATTCTTTTTTGCTCGCCTGGGATCGATTTTTGGCTCACTATTCTTGTCTTCCTAAATCTATGGAGCGTGAAAATCGACTTCAGACTTTTTCTTTCTTCTTTTCTTTTGTCGACGTGATCGTATCGTTTGAGGCTTTTTCTGTTTTTGAAAAGAAAAGAAAAAAAAAAAAAAAAAACACTCTATTTTGTGGAGCAAAATGGGATGGGTTTTATTTGTATGATGACAATAAAGTTGTGAAAGTGTTCCAGAAATCTGTAAATAATTGCTTGATTAAAAATAGTGCTGATATTTAATCTGATTTGTTATGACAAAAATAGAAATGCGTAGTGAATGAGTGTGGCATTAGTAGATTAACTCCCATTTGGCAATGCACTTGGAAAATTTTATGACATAGTTGGCGTTATAGGCGGGAATTTATGAAAAAGTCCGAAAATTTGCTAAATATAAAGCATTGTTTGATTATTGTTGCTATCACATTCTAAAAGTTGTTTCAGAGCTTATTTCAACTTGGATGAGGCAAAAAAAAAATAAAATTTACCTAAATTGACTTAACACTTAGTATATTTTTTATGATATGATTGGTGTGCTAGGCGATAGAATAGGAAAGTTCGAAAAGCTACTAACATAAAGCAATGTTCCATTATTTCGGCTTTCAAACCCTAGAAAATTGTGTTAGAGTTTATTTGCAACAGGATCATTTGAGGTTTTCTATTTTTTTGAAAGAAAAAAAAAAAAAGAAAATTCTAATTTTGTGGAGAAAAATAGGAGGTGGGGTTTTGGGGGAGGGGGAGGGGGTTAAGACAAGAAAGTTGTTAAACTGTTTAAAAAAAATCTGTACATAATTGCTGATTTAAAATATTTCTTTGATATTTTTAATCAGATTTGTTATGCGAAAAATATATAAATGCCCAGTGAATGAGGTGTGGCACTAGTAGATTAACTCATTTGGCAACGCACGTAGCAAAAGTATGATATAGTTGGCGTAACAGGCGAGGACTTTGGCGAAAGATCGAAAAACTGCTTATATAAAACAATGGTTGATTATTACTTTTTCAAATCTCAGAAAGTTGGGTTTCAGTTTATTTGCAACTGGATGAAGCAAAAAAAAAAAAATGACAAATAAATTTACCCAAATTGACAAAGCGCTTGAAAATTTTATGATATAGTTGGCGTTATAGGCGAGGACCTCATGAAAAGTTCGAAAACTGCTACCATAAAGCAATGAAGGCAGGTCTCCTCGAAAGGCAAGTCCCTCAGGGTTGCTCATGGTATATTAGCGGGACATGACACTACATAAAAGAGAGTTAGATGGTTGACTAGTTTGGTTTGTCGCTCTACGGTCATCTTATGCACACTTTGGGCTAAACAGACCGGGACCTACAGTTTAAAGTGGATTCCGAACCACTCACAAATATCCACGCCCCTCCAGAATTGAATCTGACGCCTATGGCACCAAAGGTCAAAGCGCTAACCTGTAGATTAAGCTGAAGATCGCGTTACTTCTTGGATTCATTGTTGCAAACATTATTGCAACTGTTTTAAATCTCCTTTCCCTATCTTGAAAGCACAGGGGTTCTTTGGAGTTGGTCTAGATGTTGCTGTCTACCAAGGGGACAAAAAAAAAATTGTAATCAATCGAAAAATAATTCAAAATAAAACCTATTTAATTTGGGGTGGACAGCATAGGAGTTCTTGAATTCAAGGAGCTGTGAAGCACAAAAGAAAAATATTTCTTCCTTTGCAGGAGGTTCCAACTCAAAGGCCTCCCCACGAGATGGTTTTCAAGTAAATTATTTATTTGGTTTGTCGCTCTACAGTCATCTTGCAAAAAACTTTAGCTAAATAGACCGGGACTTACAGTTTAACGTAACAAGCCAAATAGAACCACGAAGAAACATTCATGCCACCGCCAGATTCGAACCTATAGAAGCCAGTGGTACCAAAGGACAGAGTTTCACTTAGTAGGCCATCAGATGCGTGGGCTCACGAGGGCCAAAACAGTTTAAAGCTATACAGATATGAGTGAACCCCGAAGAAACAGCCGTGCCCTCCAGTTCGAACTGGAAGAAGACTGCTAAAGACCATGGTTTCTAGATAGTTGTCCATTAGGCCGCGTGCACACGGGCCAAAACAGTTTATACAGTTTAAGTGAATTCCGAAACACTCACACATATCCATACCGTCGCCAGAATTCAAACCTTTAGCCTGTGATACGAAAGGACAGAGCACTAGCCATTTGGCCACCAGTCCGCTGAAATTGTGTTGGAAAAATATGGGTCAGTACTGGTAGGGTGCTCTGGATAACTTTGAATCTGCTATATATCCTGACTTCCAGTGACGAAGAATTTCAGATTAGTGAGGTGCATTTGAAGACAAGACTTTTCTTGCTGGCGAAGGAGCAGAACTTTCGTTCCATTCGGGTTTTCTTTTTTCCCGATCCGCACGACAAGGAACGGATTCCATTTGTCGAACGGTAAACGCAATCCTTTTCAATCCGGCAGCCAGATTAGACGCACAACGATGGGCCGAGATGGATCTCCGATCGGCATCGGGCAGCAGCGATCAGTGCCGGATTATTGACCATTAGCCCACTTTCCGACGCCATTAGCCCCCGAGCATTCTTTTTCGCTGATTCCTCCTTTTTCTCATGTCCCTTTTCGCCTTTGGTAAACGACCCTTATTAGACGTCAGTGATATTTTTAGCGTCTTCTTCTTTTTTTCGGCCGCTCCTGGAGGCGGTGAGATCAATGTCGAACCGAAGATTCCACTTTCCACATTATCGACCTCTTCTTGGTCAGTAAGAAAGCTCTCTTTTCTTGGGGAAGGGGGGAACTTTACTTGTTCAACACCCTTCTTTTCTTTTTTCTATTTTTACTGCCTGGGATCGATTATGACTCTATTCTGTCTTCCTGAATCGATGGAGAGCGAAAACGACTTCATACTTTTTTTCCTTTTCTTTTCTTCGTCGACGTGGAGGCTTTTTCTGTTTTCGAAAAAAAAAAAACAGAAAAAAAGAAACTTTCTATTTTGTGGAGCAAAATGGGATGGTTTTTTTTTTTTTTTTTTTTTTGGTGAAAACAATAAAGTTTGTGAAACTGTTCCAGAAATCTGTAAATAATTGCTCGATTAAAAATAGTGCTGCTATTTAATCTGATTTGTCAAAGGAAAAATGTATAAATGCACGGCGAATGAGTGTGGTATTAGTAGATTGACTCCCATTTGCATTAACGCAGTTGGAAAAATTTTATGTCATAGTTGGCGCTAGAGGCGAGGAATTTGGCGGAAGTTTCAAAAAAGTTGTTGATAGAAATCATTGAGTTGATTGTTGTTGTTATCAAGTCGCAAAAAGGTTGTCGAGCGTAGCTTTGCACTGGGAATACGCAAACAATTCGTCAAAGTCTCCACAATTTTACACTTCGACCGAACTTTTGTTCGTCATTTTGTGAAACTTTCTGACGGAGGTGTTTGCCTGACAGTTGCAAATAAACTCTAAAACATCTTTTCTAGGATTTGATAACAGCAATAATAAACCATTGCTTTATATTAGCAAATTTTTCCAACTTTCGCCAAATTCCTCGCCTATAACGCCAACTAAAATCATAAAAATTTCCAAAGGCCGTTCGCGGGTGGGATAAATTTTATTTTTTTGCCTCATCCAATTGCAAATAAAACTCTAAAACATCTTTCTAGGATTTGATAACAGCAATAATAAACCATTGCTTTATATTAGCAATTTTTCGCAAATTCGTCACATTCCTCGCCTATAACGCTCAACTGGGGCCTCATGTACTTCAAGGCCGTCTGCGGGTTGGATAAATTTTATTTTTTTTTGCCTCATCCAATTTCAAATAACCTCTAAAACATCTTTCTAGGATTTAATAACAGCAATAATAAAAACCATTGCTTTATATTAGCAATTTTTCCAACTTTCGCCAAATCTTCGCCTATAACGCCAACTAAATCATAAAAATTTCCAAAGCCGTCGTCAGATTGACGAATTTATTTTGTCTCATCCACCGCAAATAAAACTCTCAAACATCTTTCCAGGATTTGATAACAGCAATAATAAACCATTGTTTTTATAATTTTTCGAAATTTCGTCGTACCTCGCCTATAACGCCGACTATGGTCCTAAAATTTCCCAAATTCGTCGCCAAATGGGAGTTAATCTAAATGCCACACTCATTCACTACGCACTTATCTATTTTTCATAAACAAATCAGATTAAAGCATCAAATAATTATTTTTTAATCCAGGCCGATTATTTGCAGATTTTTGAAACACTTTTCACGCTTTGTTGTCATCACACACATCCCATTTTGTTCCAATACTAGGCTCGATTTTTTTCATTCTTTTTCTTTTCAAAAACAGAAAAGCCTCCAAACGATCACGTCGACAAAGAAAAAGTATAGAAAGAAATAAGTCTAGAAGTCGACGCTCCTTTCCGCGCTCCATATGTTTAGGAAGACAAGAATAGGGAGCTTTCAAAATCGATCCCAGGGCGAGCACAGGAAAAAGAAAGTTTGTAGCAGTGAATGTTCCGACACTATGGAAAAAGAGAGCTTTCTTATGACCAGAAGAGGTCGATAATGTGGAAGAGTGCTAAAATATAAAAAAAAAAGCTAAAATATCGCCCGGCCGGCGTCTGATGGAGGTCGTCTGCACAAAAAAGGCGAAAGAGGGGACATAAACGAAAAAGAGAGGGAGGAATCTGCGAAAGAATGCAAGTCGCTAATGGTCAATAATCCGGCACTTCGATCGCTGTCGGATGCTGGTCCGAGAGATCAGCCGCGGCAACCATCGCGTCCTCATCGGCTGCCGGATGGAAAAGCGATTGCGTTTCGTCGACAAAATGGAACCCGTTCCTTGTTGCGGATCGGAATTCGGCGAAAAAGAAAACCCCGAGTCAAGCCTGCGGTGGAAGAGAATAAAACGAGTTCTGCTCCTTTCCCAACAAGAAAAGAGTTGTCCTCAAATGCCAATCACTTTAATCTGAAATCATTCGCCACTGGAAGGGCTGGATGTGTAGTAGATTCAGAGTTATCCAGAACACCATACCATACTGACCTTTATTTTTCCAACACAATTTGAAACAATCATTTTAATATGTGGCATGTGGGGAGCCTGATGGCCGAGTGGCCAGCGCCCTGGCACTCGGTAGTACAGGTATCGAGTTAGAATCCCAGCTGGACCATAGATGTTTGTAGTGGTTCGTAAAATTCACTTTTTAAACCGTAGCTTGGGTCGCATAGGACCATAGAGGCGCCATAGACCCACATCATCCCAAACTGTAAGGGTAACTCACAGCTCTAGGCACGGTAACATGGGAGTGTGGTGCAGTAGTAGTAGTGGGTGGCCTGTATGGATAGGACTTTTTTTTTCCAAGAGCAAAGGAAGAAATATTTAATATCTCTTTAGGCTTCAGGTAGCATAGGCTTCAGGTTTGAATCCCTGGCGGTGGCATGGATGTTTGTCAGTGGTTCACGAATTCATTTTAAACTGTAGGTTCCGGTTTTGTTTAGCCTCTGTGTGCATAAGATGATCTTAGAGTAGCAAAACCAAATCTGTCAGTAATCTACTAAAATTTTTTTAAGGTTCCATGCCCGCTAATGTATACCATAAGCAACCCAGCAAGCAGTGATGAGAGGACAACACTGCCTTCCGAGAGGCTTGTCTTCATTGCTTTATATTAGCCATTTTATAACTTTTCTCCAAATTGCTCGCCAATAACGCCAACTACATTATAAAATTTTAGAAGTGTTTGGGGTAAATTTTTATTTTTGGATTGATCCAGTTGTAAATAAATTTTTAACCCAATTTTCTAGCATTTGATAACATCAATAATCAAACCATTGCTTTATATTAGCAATTTTCGAAATTTCGTCACATTCCCCGCCTATAACGCCAACTATATCATAAAATTTTACAAGTGCGTCGTCAAATGGGAGTTAATCTATTAATGCCACACTCATTCACTACGCATTTCTATTTTTCATAACAAATCAGATTAAATATCAGCAATATTTTTAATCAGGCAGTTATTTACAGATTTTTGAAACAGTTTCACAAATTTATTGTCATCACAAAAAAAAAACCCGTCCCATTTTGTTCCAAAAATAGGACGGTTTTTTCATTCTTTTTCTTTTCAAAAACAGAAAAAAAGCCTCCAAACGATCACGTCGACAAAGAAAAAGAAAAGAAAAAAAGCATGAAGTCGATTTCGCGCTCCATAGATTTAGAAAAACAAGAATAGGGGAGCCAAAATCGATCCCAGGCGAGCCAGGGGGTTGAAGCAGGGAAATTCCCCCCCAAGAAAAGAGAGCTTTCTTATGACTAGAACAGGTCGATAATGGGAAGAGTGAAATCTTCGGTCCGACTTTGATCTCGCCACCTCCCAAGAAGAAGAGGAGACACTAAATATATCGTCTGCCGGCGTCTGATGGAGGTCGTCTGCCAAAAGGCGAAAGAGGGACATAAAGATAAAAAAGAGAGGAGGAATCTGCGAAAGAATGCGTTGGGGGCTAATGGTCAATAATCCGGCACTTCGATCGCTGTCCGGATGCTGGTCCGGAGATCCATCTCGCCCATCATCGCATCTAATCGGCTGCCGGATTGAAAAGGATTGCGTTTCGTCCGACAAATGGAATCCGTTCCTTGTTGCGGATCTGGGAAAAAGAAAACCGAGTCGTCTGCGATGGAAGAATGGAACGAGTTCTGCTTCTTCCCCCAGCAAGAAAAGAGTTGTCCTGAAATGCCAATCATTTAATCTGAAATCATTCGCCACTGGAACGGCAGGATATGTAACAGATTCAGAGTTATACAGAGCTCCCTACCATACTAACCGACATTTTTCTAACACAATTTCAACGACTTGGTGGCCAAGTGGCTAGTTCTCTGGCCTTTCGTGTCGTCACAGGCTAAAGGTTTAAATCCTGGCGTTGGGATGGATGTTTGTGAGTGATTTGGAATTCCCTTTAATCTGTATAGCTTTAAACTGTATAAACTGTTTAGCCTTCTTGCGCACAAGGCCAGATGGCCAACTAACTATACCTCTGGCCTTTCGTATCACAAGTTTTTTAGTTTCGTATCCTGGTGAGGCACGGATGTTTATTCAGGGTTTATTAATTTTTACGTTAAACTGTAGGTTCCGGTCTATTTAGCCTAGAGTGTACACAAGATGACCGTAGAGCGACACACCAAACCAACGCAATTTGAAACAGTCATCCTCATGGGTAGTCTTAAAGGGTTGGAACCTCCTCCTTCCTACTTCTTTTCGTGCATCGAAAGCAGCTCCTTTAATTCGGGAATCCATAAGCTATCGAACTTCCATAAAAGAGGTTTCATTTTTTAATCATTTTTAATATATTACAATCTGTTGTTTCTCATTCCACTTGGTAGACAGCAACATCTTGACCAAGTCGAAGAAACCATGTGATCTGATAGGAGGGAAAGGGGATTAATACAGTTGCAATAATGTTTGTAACAATAAATCAAAAGTGACGCCATGTTCAACCATCTACTGGCTAGCACTCTGGTCTTTGGTACCACAGGCTTCAGATGTGAATCCTGGCGGTGGCATGAATGTTTGTGAGTGCTTCGGAATCCACTTTAAACTCAAGGTTCATGTCTGTTTAGGCCTCATGTGCATAAGATAACTGTAGAGCGGCAAACCAAACTAGTCAAATATTTACTACTTTTTTTAAAGTGTCATTTATAGAATAAGCAACCCATCAAGCAGTGATGAGGGACTGCCTGACTTCCGAGAGACCTGACTTCATTGCTTTATATTAGCAGTTTTCGAACTTTCGCCAAATTGCTCGCCAATAATGCCAACTACATCATAAAATTTTCCAGAGCTGCGAAATGGGAGTTAATCTACTAAAGCCAGACTCATTCACTACGCATTTATATTTTTGTCATAGCAAATCAGATTAAATATCAGCACTATTTTTAATGAAGCAATTATTTACAGATTTTGGAAACACTTTCACAACTTTATTGCCTTCACAGAAAAAAAAACCCCTCCCATTGTGCTCCACAAAATAGGAAGTTTTTCTTTTTTTTTTTCTATTTCAAAAACAGAAAAAGCCTCAAACGATCACGTCGACAAAAAAAGAAAAAAGAAAAGAGAAAAGTATGAAGTCGATTTTCGCGCTCCATAGATTTAGAAAGATTTAGAATAGGGAAGAAAATCGATCCCAGGCGAGCAGAATAAAAAAAAATAGAAATAAAGAAGGGGTGTTGAAGAAGGGAAGATTCTACTCCTCCCCCCAAAAAAGAAAAGAGAGCTCTCTTATGACCAAGAAGAGGTCGATAATGTGGAAAAGTGGAATCTTCGGTCCGACATTGATCTTGCAGCCTCCGAAGAAGAAGAGCAGATGCCGAAAAATCGTCTGCCGGCCTTCTAATGGAGGTCGTTTGCCAAAAAGGCGAAAAGGGACATCGAAAAAAGGGAGCAGGAAGATCTGTGAAAGAATGTGCGGGGGCTAATGGCTTCGGAAAGTGGGCTAATGGTCAATAATCCGGCACTTCGATCGCTTCGATCGTGCTGGTCCGGAGATGCATCGCGTCTAATCGGCTGCCGGATTGAAAAGGATTGCGTTTTCGTTCGACAAATGAAATCCGTTCCTTGTTGCGGTTCGGGGAAAAAGAATACACGAGTCGTCTGCGATGGAGGAAGGGAAGAATGCTCCTTAACAGCAAGAAAAGCTTTGTCTTCAAATGGCAATCACTTTTAATAGGGAAATCATTCGCCACTTTAAAGACAGGATTTGTAGCACATTCAGAGTTATCCAGAGCTCCCTACCATGTTGACCCATATTTTTCCAACATAATTTGAGCGGCCTGGTGGTCAAATGGTTAGTATTACTACAGGCTTCAAATTCGAATCCTGTGTCATGAAACTTTGTAGCTGTTCGGAGTCCACTTTAATATTTATAGTTTTAAACTGTATAAACTATCTAGTACTCGTGTGCGCACTGCCTGATAGCCAATTAGATAGTGATCTGGCTTTTGGTACCACTGGCGTCTTCAGGTTCGTATTCTGGCGGGTCACGGATATTTTTCTTCGTAGTTCTATTAGCTTGTTACTTTAAACTGTAGATCCCGGTCTATTTGGCCTAAAGTATGCACAAGATGACCGTAGAGCGACAACCCAAACCAACGCAATTTGAAACAGTCATCCTCGTGGGTGACAACTAAACGTTTGGAGCCTTCTACCTGAGAGCAAAGGAAGAAATATTTAATACCTCTTTTTGTGTTTCGAACTCAGATCCTTTGATTAGTAAATCCATGCGTTGCCCACTCTCCATAAAAGTTCCATTTTGGTTTCATTTTGAATTATTTTCAATTTATCACAATCTTCTTGTTGCAATTTTTATTATCCCAATCAGTAGACAGCAACATTTACACCAAGTCCAAGAACCCGTGTAGTCTCATGGAAAGGAAATGAGATTAAAACAGTCGCAATAATGTTTGTAACAATAAATCAGAAGTAACGCGATCTTCAACAATCTACTGGCTACCGCACTAGCCAGTGGTACCACAGACTTCAGGTTTCAATCCTAGCTTTGGCATGGATGTTTGTGAGTGGTTTGGAATCCACTTTAAACTGTAGGTCTCGGATTGTTTGGCTCTCTGTTGCACAAGATGACCGCAGAGCGATAAACCAAACCAGCCAATAATCAATTTTTTATAGTGTCATGTCCCGTTAATGTACACCATAATCAACCCACCAAGCAGTGATGAGAGTAGAGCACTACCTTCATTGCTTTATATTAGCAATTTTTCGTACTTTCGCCAATGACACCATTCGCCAAATTCTTGGCCTATTATAACGCCAACTATATCGTAAAAGTTTCCAAGTGAGTTGTCAATTTGGGTAAATTATATTTTTTACCTCCTCAATAGCAAACAAACTCTAAAACAACTTTCTATAAAATAATAACAGCAGTAATCAACCGTTGCTTTATATTAGCAATTTTTCCAACTTTCGCCAAATTCCTCGCCTGTAACGCCAACTGTATCATAAAATCTTCCAAGTGCGTTGTCATAAGGGAGTCAATGGCACACACATTCACTGTGAATTTTAATTTTTTCATGACAAATCAAATTAAATATCAGCACTATTTTTAAACAAGCAATTATTTACAGATTTTTGAAACAATTTCACAACTTTATTGTCTTCAATGAAAAAGCCCTCTATTTTGTGGAGCAAAATAGAAAGTTTTTTTTTTTTCTTTTCAAAAAAAACAAAAACAAATTCCTCAAACGATCCAGTTCCAAATAAACTGTAACACAACTTTCTTTGATTCGATAAAAACAATAATCAACCATTGTTTTATATCAGGAATTTTTCGAAATTTCGCCAAATTCCTCGCCTATAACAACTACATTATAAAAAATTACAAGTGTGTTGCGAAATGGGAGTTAGTTTACTAATGCCACGCTCATTCACTGTGAATTCATATTTTTCATAACAAATCAGATTAAATATCAGCACTACTTTTAATCAAGCAATTATTTACAGATTTTTCACAAATTTATTCAAGCAATTATTTCACAAATTTATTGTCTTCACACAAAAAAAACAGCAACCTATTTCGCTCCACCAAATAGGAAATTTTCTTTTCTTTTTCTTTTCGAAAACAGAAAAAGCCTCAAACGATCACGTCGACAAAGAAAAGAAAAAAAAAAAGTATGAAGTCGATTTTCGCTCTCCATAGATTTAGGAAGACAAGAATAGGGGAGCCAAAATCGATCCCAGGTGAGCAAAATAAAAAGAAAAGAAAAGAAGGGGTTGTAGAAGGGGATGACTCCCCCAAAAAGAAAAGAGAGCTTTCTTATGACCAAGAAGTGGTCGATAATGTGGAAGAGTGGAATCTTCGGTCCGACTTTGATCTCGCCGCCTCCCAAGAAGAACAGGAGACGTGGAGAATATCGTCTGCCGGCGTCTAATGGAGGTCGTCTGCCAAAAGGCGAAAAGGGACATAAAGAAAAAAAGGGATTAGGAATCTGCGAAAGAATGCGCGGGAGGGGGGGGGGCTAATGGCGTCGGAAAGTGGGCTAATGGTCAATAATGCGGCACTTCGATCTCTGTCCGGATGCTGGTCCGGAGACTCATCTCGGCCCATCATTGCGTCTAATCGGATGCCGGATTGAAAAGGATTGCGTTTCGTCCGACAAATGGAATCCGTTCCCTGTTGCGGATCGAGGAAAAAGAAAACCCCGAGTCGTTTGCGATGGAAGAATGGAACGAGTTCTGTTATCCGAGTTCTGTTATCCCTACCATCTTTTCGAACACAATGTGAGCGGCCTGGTCGCCAAATGGCTAGTTTTCTGGCCTTTCGTATCACATGCTAAAGTTTTGAATTCTGGGTGTGGAATGGATGTTTGTGAGTGGTTCGGAATTAACTTTAATTTGTATAGCGTTAAACTGTTTAGCCCTCATGTGCACATGGACTGATGGCCAACTAGCTGGAGGTCTGACCTTTGGTACCACAGGATTCTTCGGGGCATGGATGTTTTTCGTTGTTCTATTAGCTTGTTACTTTAAACTGTAGGTCCCGGTGTACTTAGCCTAAAGTATGCAAAAGATGACAGTAAACCGACAAACCAAAGCAAACCTCATGAGAACAAAATGACCGTAGAGCGAAAAACCAATCCAACACAATTTGAAACCATCATCTTCGTGGGTAATCTTAAAGGATTGACACTGTCTTCCCTAGAGAAAAGGAAGAAATATCTAATACCTCTTTTTATGTTTCGAACTCAGTTCCTTTAATTCGGAAATCCATACGCTGACCACTCTCCATAAAAAGAGGTTTCACTTTGAATTATTTTCAATTTATTACAATCTGTTGTTGTTTCTCATCCCACTCGGTAGACAGCAACATCTATGGGGAAACCCATGTGGACTCATGGGAGGGGAAGGGGATCAAAATAGTTGTAATAATATTAGTAACAAAAAATCAGAAGTGACGTGATCTTCAACAATCTACTGGTAAGCACACTGGCCTTCAGTACCATAGGCTTCAGGTTCGAATACTGGAGGGGGATGGATTTTTTGAGTGGTTCGGACTCCACTTTAAACTGTAGGTCCTGGTCTATTTAGCTCTCGTGTGCATAAGTGAACCGTAGAGTGACAAACCAAACTAGTCAACAATTTTATTATCAATGTTTTTTTTTTACATTGTCATGTCCCGCTAATGTATACCATAAGCAACCCACCAAGCAGTGATGAGGGAGAGCACTGCCTTCCGAGTGGCCTGCATTCATTGCTTTATATTAGAAATTTTTCGAACTTTCGCCAATGACGCCATTCGCCAAATTCGTCGCCTGTAACGCCAACTATATCATAAAATTTTCCAAATGCGTTGTCAATTTAAAGGTAATTTTTTTTGCTTCATCCAGTTGTATATAAAGTCAAAAACTTTTTAGAATTTGATAATAGGAATAATCAACTGTTGCTTTATATTAGAAATTTTTTTTTCGCCAATGACGCCATTCGCCAAATTCGTCGCCTGTAACGCCAACTATATCATAAAATTTTCCAAATGCGATGATAGGAATAATTGCGATAATTTGATAATAGGAATAATTGCGATAATTTGATAATAGGAATAATTGCGATAATTTGATAATAGGAATAATCAACTATTGCTTTATATTAGAAATTTTTCGAACTTTCGCCAATGACACCATTCGCCAAATTCGTCGCCTGTGTCGCCTGTCACCTGTCTATCATAAAATTTTCCAAATGCGTTGTCAATTTAAAGGTAATTTTTTTTTTTTTTTTTGCTTCATCCAGTTGTATATAAACTCTAAAACTTTTTAAAATTTGATAATAGGAATAATCAACTATTGCTTTATACATTTGTCATTAGAAATTTTTCAATATGAAGCAAATAATTGAACCCCGAAATTTCGCCAATAACTTCTCCTATAACGCCAATTATATCATACAATTTTTCCAAGTGCGTTGTCAATTTGGGTAATTGTTTTTTGCCCCATCCAGTTGCATATAAACTCCAACACAGTTTTTCTGGGATTTGAAAACAGCAATAATCAACCATTGCTTTATATTAGCAATTTTTCGAACTTTTGCCAAATTCCACGAATATAACGCCAACTATATCCTAAAATTTTTCAAGTGTGTTGTCAGTTTGGGTAATTATTATTATTATTATTTTTCGTCATCCAGTAGCAAATAAAATCCAAAACAAATGTCTAGGATAGCCGCAATAATCAACCATTTCTTTATATAAGCAATTTTTCCACCCTTCGCCAAATTCGTCGCCTGTAATGCCAACTATATCATAAAAGTTTCTTAGTGCGTTGCCAAACGGGAGTTAATCTACTAATGCCGCACTTATTCATTGGGAATTTATACATTTGTCATAACAAATCAGATTAAATATCAGCACTATTTTTAATCAAGTAATTATTTACAGATTTTTGAAACAGTTTCACAACTTTATTGTCTTCACATAAAAAAATACCTTCTATTTTGCTCCACAAAATGGGAACTTTTTTTCTTTTTCTTTTCGAAAACAGAAAAAGAAACAGAACGATCACGTCGTCAAAGAAAAGAAAAGAAAAAAAAAGTGTGAAGTCGATTTTCGCGCTCCATAGATTTAGGAAGACAAGAATAGGGAGCCAAAATCGATCCCAGGCGAGCAAAAATAAGAAAAAAAAAAAAAAAAAGAAAGGTGTTGAAGAAGGGAAGATCCCCCCCCTCCCCCAAGAGAAAAGAGTGCTTTCGTATGACCAGCAAGAGGTCGATAATGTGGGAGAGTGGAATCTTTAGTCCAACATTGATCTCGCCACTTCCGAAGAAGAAGATGAGACGCTGAAAATATCGTCTGCCGGCGTCTAATGGACGTCGTTTGCAAAAGGCGAAAAGGGACATGAGAAAAAGGGAGGAGGAATCAGCGAAAGAATGCGCGGGGGGCTAATGGCGTTGGAAAGTGAGCTAATGGTCAATAATCCGGCACTTCGATCGCTGTCCGGATGCTGGTCCGAAGATTCATCGCGGCCCATCGTTGCGTCTAATCGGCTGCCGGATTGAAAATGATTGCGTTTCGTCGACAAATGGATCCGTTCCTTGTTGCGGATGAGGGGAAAAAGAAAATCAGAGTCGTCTGCGATGGAAGAATGGAACGAGTTGTGTTCCATCCAAAGCAAGAAAAGAATTGTCTTCGAATGCCAACCACTTTAATCTGAAATCATTCGCCATTGGAACGACAAGATATGTAGCAGATTCATATTTATCCAGAGCACCCTAACAACTGTCAGTCCCATGGGTGACATCTAAGGGATTAACCCTTCTTCCAGAGAACAAAGGAAGAAAAATTAAATGTTTTTTTCGTGTTTCGAAAGCAGATCCTTTAATTCGGAAATCCACACTCTGTACACTCTCCATAAAACAGATTTCCTTTTGTACATAAAACAGGTTCCATTTTGAATTATTTTGAATTTATTACAATCTGTTGTTGTTTCTCATCCCACTTGGTAGTCAGCAACCTCTAGACCAAGTCCAAGAACCCGTGTGGTCTCGTGGAAGGGAAAGGGGATTAAAACAGTTGCAATAATGCTTGCAATAATAAATCAGAAGTGTCGTGGTCTTCAGCCATATACTGGCTAGCACTCTGGCCTTTGGTACCACAGGCTTTAAGGTTCGAATTCTGGAGGGAGCGTGGTTGTTTGTGGGTGGTTCGTATTCACTTTAAACTGTAGGTCTCTTCCTGTTTAGTCCTCGTGTGCATAAGATGACTGCAGACCGACAAATTAAACCAGTCAACAGTCTTCTACTACTTTTTTTTTACAGTCTCGCTAATGTATTCCATGAGCAGCCCACCAAGCAGTGATGATGGGAGAGCACTGCCTTCATTGCTTTATATTAGCAGTTTTTCGAATTTTCGATAATAACGCCATTCGTCGCCTGTAACGCCAACCGTATCATAAAATTTTCCGAGATCGTTGCCAAATGGGAGTTAATCTACTAATGCTATACTCATTCACTGTGAATTTATATTTTTGTCATAACAAATCAGATTAAATGTCAGCATTTTTTATTCAAGCAATTAGTTACAGACTTTTTTGAAACACTTTCCCAACTTTATTGTCTTTACAAAAAAAAGAAAAAAATAAACGTCATATTTTGTGGAGCAAGAAAAGAATTATTTTCTTTTCCCTTCAAAATAGAGTTGCAAACGATACAGTTGCAAATAAACTGTAACACAACTTTCTAGGATTTGATAACAGCACTAATCAGCCATTGCTTTTATATTAGCAATTTTTCCAACTTTCGCAAATTCGCTGCCTCTAACGTCAACTATATCATAAAATTGTGAAGTGCGTTGCCAAAAGGAAATAAATCTACTAAAATTAGACTCATTCGCTATGCATTTCTATTTTTGTCATAACAAATCAGTTTAAATATCAGCACTATTTTTAATAAAGCAATTATTTACAGATTTTTGAAACAGTTTCACAACTTTATTGTCTTTACAGAAAAAAAAAGCACTTGGTAGACAGCAACATCTAGACCCAGTCCAAAAACCTGTGTGGTCTTATGTGAGGGAAAGGGAGGAAAACAGTTGCAACAATGTTTGTAACAATAAATCTGAAGTGACGCGATTTTCAACAATATACTGACTAGCGCTCCGGCCTTTGGAACCACAGACTTCAGGTTCGAATCTTGGCGGTGGCATGGATGTTCGAAATCCACTTTAAACTATTAGGTCTCGGTCTGTATAACCCTCGTGTGCATAACATGACCGCAGAGAGATAAACCAAAGTCAACAATCTACTACTTTTTCCGGTGTCATAATGTATACCAGAAGTATACCTTTAATTTGAAATCATTCATCACTGCAACGACAGGATATGTAGCAGATTCAGAGTTATCCAGAGCTCCCTACCATCCTGGCCCATATTTTTGCAATATGATTTCAACGGCCTGGTGGCCAAGTGGCTAGTGCTCTGACCTTTGATACTAAGGGCTTTAGGTTCGAATCCTGTGGCATGGAGCTTTGAAGCCGTGCTGAATCCACTTTTAACCGTAGGTATCGGTCTAATTTGACTGTTTGGTTTAGGGTTGGCAACCCTATCTCGTAAAAGAAAACATCTCTTGTCTCGATATCTGTCAGTAGGCTAACTGCCTTGGCCCACCATGGGGTTTATTGCGCCAAAGAAGAAGGCTTTATTTCATTGGCATAATTGATCTGTACTATTAAAAAAGATTATCATTCTGAAGATTTTGCGACTATAAAATTCAATTGCAAGTGTTGTTGACTCAGGTATGAAAAGGATTGCATTTCCTCGACAAATATAATCCGTTCCGTTGTGAATGGCCCAAAGATGCATAAGGCGACAAACCAGTCAACCATCTACTACTTTTTTTACATTGTCATGTCCCTGCTAATGCATACCATAAGCAACCCACCAACCAGTGATGAGGGGGAGAGCACTGCCTTTCGAGAGGTCTGTCTTCATTTCTATATGTTAGCAATTTTTCGAACTTTCGCCAATAACGCCATTCGCCATTTGTGGCCTATAATGCCAACTATATCATTAAATTTTCCAACTGCGTTGCCAAATGGGAGTTAATCTAGTAATGCCACACTCATTCCCTGTGTATTTATATTTTTTCATAACAAATCAGATTAAATATCAGAAATATTTATAATCAAGCAATTATTTAGAGATTTTTGAAACACTTTCCCAATTTTTATTGTCTTCACAAAAAAAAAAAAAAAACCCATCCTATTTTGCTCCACAAAATAGGAATTTTTCTTTCCTTTTCGAAAACAGAAAAAGCCTCAAACGATCCCGTCGACAAAGAAAAAAAAAAGAAAAAAAAAGTATGAAGTCGATTTTCGCGCTCCATAGATTTAGGAAGACAAGTATAGGGAGCCAAAATCGATCCCAGGCGAGCAAAAATAAAGAAAAAAGAAAAGAAAAGAGTGTTGAAGAAGGGAAGATTCCACCCCTCCTCCAAGAAAAGAGAGCTTTCTTATGACCAGAAGAGGTCGATAATGTAGGAAAGTGGAATCTTCGGTCCAACATTGATCTCGCCGCCTACGAACAGCCGAAAAAGAAGAGGAGACGCTAAAAATATCGTCTGCTGGCGTCTAATGGAGGTCGTTTGCCAAAAGGCGAAAAAGGGAAGTCGAAAAAAGGAATCTGCGAAAAGAATGCGGGGGGCTAATGGCGTCGGAAAGTGGGCTAATGGTCAATAATCCGGCACTTCGATCGCTGCCCGGATGCTGGTCCCGAGATCCATCTCGGCCCATCATCGCGTCTAATCGGCTGCCGGATTGAAAAGGATTGCGTTTCGTCCGACAAATGGAATCCGTTCCTTGTTGCGGATCGAGGAAAAAGAAAACCCCGAGTCGTTTGCGATGGAAGAATGGAACGAGTTCTGCTCCTTTCCCCAGCAAGAAGAGTTGTCTTCAAACGCCAATTACTTTAATCTGAAATCATTCGCCACTGGAACGACAACATATGTAGCAGATTCAGAGTTGTTCAGAGCACCTTGCCATAATGATCCATATTTTTACAACATAAGTTGAACGGCCTGGTGGCCAAGTGACTAATGTTATAGCCTTTCGTATCACAGTATTTCTGGCGGTGGCAAGGATGTTTTGTAAGTGGTTTGGAAAATACTTTAATCTGTGTAGATTTCAAACTGTATAAACTGTACAGCCATCTTGTGCACACGGCCTAATGGCCAACTAGCTGGAGCTCTGGCCTTTGGTACCACAGACTTCTTCAAGTTCGAATCCTGGCGGGTCACGGATGTTTCTTCGTGGTTCTATTAGCATGTTACGTTAAACTGTAAGTCACGTTCTATTTAGCGTAAGGTATGTAAACATGACCGTAAAGCTACAAACCAAACCAAAAACCCTCGTGTGCACAAAATGACCAAAACAATTTGAAACAAAACCAACACAATTTGAAACAGTCATCCTCGTGGGTGGTCTTAAGGGTTGGAATCTCTTTCAGGAGTGGAAAGGAAGAAATATTTAATCCCTCTTTTTTTGCATCGAACAGAAATCGAAGAAAACACCAGGTGTTATTTTTAAAATTTCTTAAATCCATGCTCTGTACACTCTCCATAAAAGGCGGTTCATTTTTGAATTTTTTCAATTTATTACAATCTGTTGTTGTTTCTTATTCCTCTTTGTACAGAACAACATCTAGACTAGTCCAAGAACGCGTGTGGTCACATGGGGGGGGGAGGATTAAAACAGTTTCAATAATGTTTGTAACATTAAATCGGCGGTGAAGCGATCTTCAACAGTCTACTCGTTAGCGCTCGGGCCTTTGGTACCCAGGCTTCAGGTTCAAATCCTGCCTGGGGCATGGATGTTTTGAGTCGTTTGGAATCCCCTTAAATTGTAGGTCCAGGTTTCTTTATCCCATGTGTGCACAAGATGACCATAGAGCGTTAAACAAAATAAGTCATCAATCAACTACTTTTTTTTTTACATTGTCATGTCCCGCTAATGTATACCATAAGCATCCCAACCAAGCAATGATGAGGGGAGACCACTGCCTTTCGAGAGGCCTGCATTCATTGCTTTTATATTATCAATTTTCGAACTTTTGCCAATAACGCCATTCGCCAAATTCGTCGCCTGTAACGCCAACTATATCATAAAATTTTCCAGGTCCGATGTCAATTTAGGTAAATTTTATTTTTGCCTCATCCAGTTGCTAATAAACTCCAAAACAACGTTCTAGATATCAGTAACAACAACAACCAACCATTGCTTTATATCAGCAATTTTTTAACCTTCGCCAAATTCGTCGCCTGCAACGCCAACTCCATCATAAAATTTTCCAACTGCGTTGCTAAATGGGAAGTAATCTACTAATACTAGTGTTATTCACTACACATTTATATATTTTGTCATAACAAATCAGATTAAATATCAGCACTGTTTTTAATCAAGCAATTATTTACAGATTTTTGAAACAGTTTCACAACTTTATTGTCTTCACACAAAAAAAAAACCCTCTTTTGCTCCACAAAACAGGAAGCTTTTTTTCTTTCCAAAAACAGAAAAAGCCTCAAACGATCACGTCGACAAAGAAAAGAAAAAAAGTATGAAGTCGATTTTCGCGCTCCATAGATTTAGGAAGACAAGTATAGGGGAGCCAAAAATCGATCCCAGGCGAGTAAAAAACAAAATAAAGAAGGGGAAGATCCCCCAAGAAAAGAGAGCTTTCCTATGACCAAGAAGAGGTCGATAATGTGGAAAGTGGAATCTTCGGTCCAACTTTGATCTCGCCGCCTCCTAAGAAAGGGAGACGCCGAAAATATCATCTGCCGGCGTCTAATGGAGATCGTTTGCCAAAAAGGCGAAGAGGGACGTCGAAAAAGGGAGGAGGAATCTGCGAACGAAAGAATGCGCGGGGGCTAATGGCGTAGGAAAGTCGGCTAATGGTCAATAGTCCAGCACTTCGATCGCTGTCGGATGCTGGCCCGGAGATGCATTGCGGCCCATCATCGCGTCTAATCGGCTGCCGGATTGAAAAGGATTGAGTTTCGTCCGACAAATGGAATCCGTTCCTTGTTGCGGATCGGGGAAAAATGAAACACGAGTCGTCTGCGATGGAGGAATAGAATGTAACAGCAAGAAAAGCTTTGTCTTTCAATGCGAATCAGTGATTGGCGCTCGGTACCACAGGTTTCGGGTTCGAGTCCCGGCGGTGCCATGGATGTTTTAGTGGTTCGGAATCCACTTTAAGCCGTAGGTCCCGGCCCTAATAGGATCGTAGAGCGTTACGGGGGCATTGTTACCCGCGTCCGTGGCTTATCTTCAAGTGACACGTGCCCCCCTGGGTAATGCAAGGTGAGTAACGTCTGTGCAGCGCTTGCCTTAAGTTATCAAGACCAAGCTGTCTAAATGTTTGGGAGCTGAATGGCCGAGTGGCTAGCGCTCTGGCGCTCGGTACCACAGGTTTAGGGTTCGAGTCCGGCGATGCCATGGATGTTTGTAGTGGTTCGGAATCCACTTTAAACCGTTGGTCCCGGTCCTAATAGGATCGTAGAGCGTTGCGGGGGCATTGTTACTCCGCGGCTTATCTTCAAGTGACACGCACCCCTGGGTAATGCAAGGTGAGTAACATCTGTGCAGCGCTTGCCTTAAGGCATCAAGACCAAGCTGTCTAAGTGTTTGCCAGCTGCATTGGAAAAAAAATAAAAAAAAAAAACATAGATGTACGATGAAATTGGAGCATTTAATTTTGAAACTCCCTTACACCACGGCTTTTGCAGCACCCTTTATTGTCCGTCAACATTAGCCAATATGCCACTTCATCTTTTTGTAGAAATGATAAATCTGTCAAAGAATTTTCGTATCTATTATCGGTAATGAGTCTAATTGAAATGTAAACAAATACTGGGTGATTATATAAAAACTATTCCGTTATATGGCCCTCTAACAATCATACCATTCACATAAATTGAATAAAATTTTGGTTTGAGGTATTTTGAGGTATGCCCGTATAATAATCATATGAAGAACAACAATTAAATTATAACAGTTGCTGTTACAGTGACAAAATTTCGAAAATTTTAAATAACATTTTTTTTTTTTTTTTTTTTACTGAAATTTGATCTCAGTAGTGAAAAACCACAAACAGCTAGAGAACCGTACATATACCACAACAAGTGCTGGCGCTTAACAGATCAAGAATAAAAGTGAAAACAACCGATAAAGACGGAGGAGCAACAAAGAAAGCAAAACATTTTAATGTGTTTCACAAATCTTCAAGTGACCTCATTCACATACAATGACATTTTGCAAGCGGCAGATAGTAGATAGCACGGCAGCATACTCATGGCAAATGGAATCTGGTGAACCTGCGTCTGATGGCATCTTTCAAATCAGATGCAGCTTGTGTAAATAAAAATACTTTTATTTTCAAGTATTCCACAGCCAGAAATTCATTGGAATAAAATCGGGGTTCTTCGCGTACGGAAGCCACGGAACATAACCTTGCTGTTGGCAAAAGACCAAAGACCACAAATGGGGGAGCGCCATCTTGTATCCACACGATGTCAGTACAACATGTCGCTGTTGCAAATCGTGAATTACGTAATTAGTCCACATTTCTAGACAGCGAACACTCGTTACCATTCACATTTGTAATACTTTGGCAGCAACTTTTTCAAAAAAGTAAGGGTCCAGGTATATTTTGTCGCCCTCGGATAGATTACTCTATCAGAGAGATTGGAAAAGAGGTTTGGTTTGGTTTGTCGCTCTATGTCGCTTGACAGAAGACCACACAATGCCCTATGTCGCTTTTTATTCAGAGCGCTATGGTTATTTTGTGCCCATTTTTTTTTTAATTAGACAATGACCTACAGTTTACCGTTGATTCTGAACCCCTCACAAACATCCATGCCACCGCCAGGATTCAAATCTGAAGTCTATGGTATCAAAGGCCAGAGCGCTAGCCAATTGACCATCAGGTCGCGTTATGGCTGACGATGAAGAGGCTTTTATACTGCACCCTGCAGTCACATTTTCTTCATGTAACGTAATTGAAACCACATCATGGGGATTATTGTCTGCCCAGAGTACGCAGCTCTTCGAATTAACGTTACCAGTCAACGGGAAATGGGCATCAACCTTCCACAGCATGCGTAAAGGCCAACTGCTATTATCTCATTAGTCGGAACGAGGAATTCATTCTCAAAATCTAGCCATAGCTGGTTATCACCAATTTGCAGGCATCTGGACATTCCAGAACTGATGGAAACCTTTGGAGGACATAGAGCAGAATCTTGTTGACCATAGAATTTGGCAACTGCAAGGAAAGCGTGAAACACCGCGTGCACTTGCAAGACGAACTTCGCTTATCGTCTCATGGACTTCTATAACAGTTTCGACGGGAACAGAAGGTCGTCCATTACGAAATCGATTGCATGTGCGACTAATTTCTTCACGTTTGCATGTCAAGTCCCGTACAGCTGTTGTAGATCACGAGCTTCAGCGTAATCCATGGTCAATTTTTAATTCTTTAATTGCAATATCTTAATTTTTAATAATTGTCAATTTAATGGTTGCGAATCTTTAATCGTCGAAAACTAGCATTGGGCAATTATCGATTAATTAAAATTTTAATTGTTTAATCGTAGTTTCTTAATTTTTAATAATTTACAATTTAATGGCTACAAATCTTTAATCTTCAAAACAATGATTGGGCGATTATCTATACTTAATTAATAGTTGAAATTAAAATCGGCAGTTGTTGAATTGTAATTTTTGCAACAATTTAATGGTTGCGAATCTTCAATCGTAAAAACTACCATCGGAAGATTATCCATATGTAATTTATATTTGCAATTAAAATTTGTGTTTGTTTAATCATAGTTTTTGCAACAATTTAGTGGTTGCTAATCTTTGATCCTCAAAACTACCGTTGGATTATTGTCGATATTTAATTAATATTTGAATTAAAATTTGTAATCGTTTAATCGTAGATTTTGCAACAATTTAAGGTTGCGAATCTTCAATCGTCAAAATTACCATAGGACTGTTGTCGATATTTAACTAATATTTGGAATTAAAATTTGTAATTGTTTAATCGCAGTTTTTGCAGCAATTTAATGGTTGCGAATTTTGAATCGTCAAAACTACTAATGCAAGATTATCATTATTTAATTAATATTTGCAATTTAAATTTGTAATAATTTAATTGTAGTTTTTACAACAATTTAGTGGTTGCAAATCTTTAATAGTTAAAACTAACATTGGAAAATTATCAAAATTTAATTAATATTTGCAATTTAAATTTGTAATAGTTTAATCATAGTTTTTGCAACAATTTAATGGTTGCGAATCTTTAATCGTCAAAACTACCATTGGACTATTGTCGATATTTAATTAATATTTGTAATTGTTTAATCGTAGTTTTTGCAACAATTGAAAGGTTGCGATTAGATGATTACCGATATTTAATTAATATTTGTAGTTGTTTAGTCGTAGTTTTGCAACAATTGAAAAGATGATTACTGGACGATTACCGATATTTAATTAATATTTGCAAGTAAAATTTGTAATTGTTTAACTGTAGTATTTTAATTTTTAATAATTGTCAATTTAATGATTGCGAATCTTGAATCGCCAAAACTACCATCGGACTATTGTCGATATTTATTTAATATTTGCAATTAAATGTTGTAATTCTTTAATCATGGTGTTTTAATATTTAAAGATTGACAATTTAAGGATTGAGAATATTTAATAGCCGAAACTACCATTGGAAGATTATCGATATTTAATTAATTAAAATTAATAATTTAATCGTAATTTTTGCCACAATTTAATGGTTGCGAATCTTTAATCGTTAAAACTACCATTGGAGTACTGTCCATATTTAATTAATATTTGCAATTTAAATTCGTAATTCTTTAAACGTGGCATTTTAATTTTTAATAATTCTCAATTCGCGATTATCAATGTTGAATCGCCATCGATTTAAACCAAATTCCATAAATGTTATCCAAATATATAAAAAAAAAAGCTGACACTCCTGAAAGGAAGAGATGGATGCAACATACATTCGCCGTATCGCGGGTTATTTCCGGTAAAATATTTTCTTTAGCCGTATCGTTTCTTTAGGTTTATTTTTACAGCATAAAATTTCCTATTTTCCTGTTCCCACGGAGTTCTTTAGAAGCCAGCATGGTGGATGGTGGGAGTACGTTTTTAAAAAACCATTGTAGCCGCTTGATGTTTGGGGAATATCAATGCGTTTGGATAGAATTTCTAACACCACGATTACCAAATCGTTTATTGAATATATCTGCAAAACGGAATACGATTGGCAAGAAAAGTCGAATTCATCATCTGGTTTTGAAGTCTAGTAGTTTGGTTTCTTTCTGAAGTCTTGCTGAACTTTTAACAAAAAAAGGTGTTCTAGATGGATCAACTTGTAAACTTTACTTGAGAATCCTGAAAGATAGATGAAAGTAGAGATTTTTTATGTAAAAATATCTACAAAATTGGTATGGGTAGTATAACGTCTTGGCTTATATTAAACCTATAACGGTTTCAAAAAGAGGATCACTTTCAGAATCATGGGAACACTTTAATTATGTATATACATGGAGTTATCAAAATAATGGAAACACTTTGTGAATAAAAGTGACATTTTTGAATGCGTTTCGTAAGCATTAAAATATAATAATAGCTACTAGTTTTTAAATAGAAATATATATATTCTGGTAGTATGTGGTAGCTTTATTGAAGTTCTGTAAGTCTTGGATTTATTTCAAACGTATCAAATGTCGGACATTTCAGATTTTCAAAGAAACCAAATTGTAGGAGCCCGTCTATCTGGAGCAAGTGTAACCGAAACATCCCAACTTTTAGGCGTTTCTTAGGTGTCTAAAGTCATGACAGTGTATGTGCAGCGTTGCAAGACAAGCTCGGTACAGCAAAATAGCGGACGGAAGGAGAAACTGAGTGAAAAGAGACCGACGGTATTGAAGCGGATTGTAATATCTAAAAGGAAACAACTGCAGCCAAAATAACCACAGAGGTCTATCAGCATCTGGATTCTCCAATGTCAATAATTGCAATTAGGAAGTATCTTCATAAACAGGATTTTTACAACAGAGTAGCAATTCCCAAGACACTTGTTACATCTGTTAATGTCAAAAGTCGTCTATAGGGCTGCCGCAGCCCCAAAATCTGGTCGATTGATGAGTGGAAGACAGTTACATGGTAAAACGAATCATCTTTTTTCTCCACAGCAGGATGGGTTCACGTTTCGTGGACATCTGCACATGCGTATAATCGTGATTGTCTCCTTCCGACTGTCATGATATGGGCAGCCGTGTCGTGGTTTTCTGCGGGCCCAAACGTAACTCTGAAAGGAAGGATCACTGGGGAAGTATACAGAATTTTTAGTTGATCAGGTTCAACCTATGATACAAACTTTGTTTCCTGCAGGAGCTGGAATTTTCCAGAATGATAATGTTCCTATCTCATGCTCCTCATCATGATCTCATGATCCTCTCCCTATCTCATGTTCCTATCTATGACTTGTTCAATCTGATCTGATGAATACATGGAGGAAGTGTAATACCTACCTTGGTCCACACGGTCCCCCGACGTCAATATCATCGAACAGTTATGGTCTATTTTAGAACTATCCATTCGGAATCAATAACCATCTGTTCCAGAACTTTCACAATATCTCCATGAGGAATGGTTCAGTATTCCTCTTTACACTATGCAGCACTTGTGTGGTTCGATTCCCAGGCTAATCCAAGCTATATTACATGCCAAAGATGGTCCTACGACTTATCAATAAAGGACTCCCTTATAATACTAGGGTGTTTCCAATATTTTGATAATCACTAGTATTCGATGAGTATTTGCATGGTATCAAAATTGAAATAAATAGTTGATTTTTTAAAGACTGGATTTTTTTTTTTTTTTTTTTTTTTTTTTGCGATTTACCATAGTGGATATATATAAATATTTGTTGAAAATAAAATATAATACATCAAATTCTATGTACAAAATTGTTATAAACTTTCTAAAGATAATGTGAAAAATATTAGTTTAAAAATGCTAAAGTTTATAAAAAGGATAGGAATTTTAAAACTCATTAATTTTTCTTAAGTAAATCATTTAATGTGAAAATGAATATGTTAGAAAATAATAATTTTTCCTAAAACCTATATTTCATGTATATTTAAAACATTTTTTTTTTTTTTTTTTTTTATTTCCAATGGCAGATTATGAACAATCACAGCAATAAAAAGAACAACGGAAAATAAAAAAGAACAGAGAATACAACAAAACATGCTGAAACAGAGTTCATTAATCTAACGTATCTCTAGCCTCCCAATATCGCTCGGCGAGAAAAGTCTTGCTCAGAGCAGGACAGTGCAGTAGATACGTGGAGTCCAATGCCTCTCAGAATTGCACACACAGTGCATGCCGGGGAAGGAACAATTTTGAGTCTGTAAAGATGGTTTCGCATGCAGTCTGTTGTCAAATTAGCCTCCATAATAGTAAAGACATCAATATGTTTCTCACACAGATCAGCAAAAGCTTTGCGCGCTTGGATTAAGACAGTCCACCGGCATTCCACTGTAGGACACGAAGTGTATCAAAGTGAGGGGAGGAAGACATAATGCCAAATTGTAGATCATTTAGCCACTAAAAGTGTTACCAGGTGCACCACGGGGAGGTAGATCTACTGCGCACCCATATTTAAAACATAAATATACAAATTTTGGTTGAAATCTAGAATACTGTACCCCAGAGGAAGTAGCCAATCTTGCAACCCGGATTATTTCGCCAATTTCTTTAAGGTTACAATACTATAATTAAAGGAATTAATTTCTTTTTCCGAGCAATATAATGATTATTTTGTAACTACTCTGATTGTAATTTACAGAAATTTAATTTATAGTAAAGAAGAACAGAAATATATATTATTTTAAACAATTATTCCGATAATTATTAATTATAAATTATTGTTCTTATAACGTATGTCGGTCATGATACAGAATACCAACAATTTTTATGATGTTGCCACTCATGAAAATACGAAACAAACAGCAAAAACGATTTTCTACTTTATTAATAATTTATATTTGATTATCAAATATTAATTTTCCTTTTAATACCGTAGATATAGTTAAGGTTTTGTGATGACCGCTATTTGAATTCAACCTAAAAAATGTTGCTTTTTATTTTTAAAAAGTTACTTCACGGAGAAAATCGCACTCGAACGCATTAAATTTTTCTACTATTTTTGATGTTTATTTTTAATCCTGTTGGCATAGATAAGGTTTTGTGGCAACAGTTATTTGAATTCGAGCGGGAAAATTTTACATTTTAATTTTAGAATGCTAGTTCGTGGAAGAAATAGTCCACTGTAACTTTCGAATTTTTCTGTAGTTTTGTGATGTTGTTCTTTTTTTCATTGATTTGATATGCTATGCAAGGACAAGTCATAGCGTGCCAACAAAAATATCATTTTCGCCTCCAACAAAGGATATATCAGAATAAAATGTAAGTACTCTCTAGTTTGTTCTTTTTTGTTAATATTGTTTTATTACTGGAATTCGGCAACGTAAACAACATGAAATATGTTTTGACATAATAGAAAAAATAATGGCGTATTAGCGAATAATTTTGGCGTAATTTTTATCATAATAGCCATTATTATCGTTATTAAAATGATACATCTTTGTGAGTTAGCAAAACAAAATTCCATATAATAATTTGGCGTTAAAGCTTTAAAGTTTCGTGTAAAAGCAATTCAGAATAAAATTTCTGCAAAATAATGACATATTTTGATGTAAAAGGGATAACATTTGGCATAAAAGCAAAACATTAAAATATGCCATAATAGTGGTAAACGTTTGGCAGTAAAGCGATATAATTTGGCGTAAAGTCAATTTAGGCATAAATTTTTGTCAAATTATAATAAAATTAAAATTTAACAATTTTAAAATTAACAAATAGAAAAAAATAAAAATTTGGGTTAAAATCTAGAACCTGTAGAACGCCAAGAATAGAACGCCAAGTTACCAAGTTAGTAAGTAAGCATAGAAATGAATAAGCCAGGTAGTTTGCGCGGTAAAGGATATTACGCCAAAATCTTTCACTAAGAAAGAATATATATTTAAAAGAATGTATATTTCTGTTCTTATTTACTTCAAATAAAAATTCTGCAATTAATTATCGAAATAGCAATAAAATAGTCATTATATTGTTCGGAAAATGAAGCTACGAATTCCTCAAAAACAGTATTGCAACCCTAAAGAAATTGGCTAAAAATTGGCGAAATATTCACGGTTGCAAGATTGGCGACTTCCTCAGGGGGTACAGTATTCTAGATTTTAACCAAAATTTGATTAAAATCAACAAATTAGTGTTAAATTTGGTGTTAAAGCGATAGCATTAGGCGAAAAAGCACATTAGGAGTAAAATTTCTCTTAGCGATAAAATGACGCTAAAGCAATAATGTTTGGCGTAAAGCAATTTAAAAATAAAATTTCGCTTAATGAAAAAATTTGGCGATAAATTTTGACGTAAAAGCATTTCAAGAATAAAATGCTGGCAAGTTAGTGATAATATTTGACGTTAAAGCGATAAAATTTGGCGTAATAACAATTTTTAGCTATGAATATTGGCGAAATAGCGTTTTATAACTACGTCAGCCATTTTGTTTGTTTACATTTGGCGACTTGGCTTCAGAGTGATGGATTTTGGCGTAATATCGCTTTACCGCGAAAACAAACTGCTGCATTCATTATTATGTTTTCTTGTCGACTTGGCATCCTGGCGATGCATTTGGCACAAAGGGTACAGGTTTCTAGATTTTTACCCAAATTTTATACATTTTTTAGGACTTTAATATAAATTACAAAAAGAAATGACATAAAATTATAAATTTCTCGTTTTAGTAATTTCTTTTTTTAACACATATTCTATTTTAGGGCATTTGGGATGCAAAATATAAGCACAAAAGAAGCAAAAGATTTTTTTTCTTCAAGTCATAAAAACTGACATTGCACAAAATAAGCTACAAAACGACATTGTCATAAACATAAACTGTTACAAAAGATTGAATTACATACCCATGGTTAAAATCTAGAATCCTGTACCTCTAGGTTAATCTAGAATCTCATTTAACCTATATTTCGTTGTTATGATTTTTATTATACTATTATTTAAATTTTTCATTTTCATTTATTCCGGATTTAATATTTTTTTTATTCCTGTTTGCTTGTTTTTGTTTGTAAATTTTAGAAAAGTACATTTTTTTTTTTCAATTCTTACTATTCTTACACTCTCCCTATATATATATCTTGTTCACATTTTCAATCGTTCATAACATACATTTTTTATTCCTCCACTCAAGTAAAAATAAATTTTTTTTTTTTTTTTTTCAACTTGTAGTGGATGGCACTGAATATAAATGCAGTTTTTTTCAAATATTCATTCACTGATTAAATTTAATGAATTAATTTTAGTATTATATGGGAGAAAAAAATGTCTCTTTGCAAGATATTTAGCACAATATAAATTTACCGATCAAATACATTTTATGAAACTTGTAGTGGATGAACACTTGATGTTGATACAGTTTTCAAATATTTAATTCATTAATTAAATTTAATGAATTATTTTTATATAAGATATTTTGCAGGGTATAAATTTAGGAATAAATGCCGTCAGTGGCGATGTGTGTAGATCGCTGGAAAAAACTTTCTTTTTTTCATTCTGGGTTCTAGTCAAGGTGGGAATAAAATCAAAAATGAAACGTGAATAAATGAGTGAGGGAGATGGAAAGTGTGTATGAGAGAGAGAGAAAGAGAGAGATTTTTCTAACTTAAAAAAAATTAATGAAAATTATTTTCTGCAATAATGTTAAAAAAAAAAGTAGGAATTAAGTTAAAAAAAAAAATTTTTTTCATATTACTTGCTTACAGGCAGGAATAAAATAATTGTATAAATGATGATGCAAAGAATGGATTTAAGAAGATATAAATTAACAATGGAAAAATGTTATTCATTTTATTTTTTTCTTAATTATAATTGAATGTGATCTCATTTATATATTTTTAAAAAGAAAATGTATGTAATGGAACTATGAGAACAATTTCCGTGTGTTTATTTATTTATTTATCTTTGCAAAGTCACATCTGTTAGTCAATTAAAAAAATGTATAAATGTTATTCAAAGTATGCAAACTACTTTAAATATCTTTATTGTAATAAGATCGCAAATCCAAGATATGTAGATGTCCATTTTACTTCAAGTAGAAGGAGACATTTATTATTATTGTACAGTATCATTTTATTATTTTAATTTAATTAAATAATTATTCTATAATTCATTGTATTTCATGGTTTTATATTTCAAATACAAAATTTGCTATTTTTACTTTAATTGAATGTTTCCATCATTGTATTAGATAATTTCGTAATTTTCAATTTGTACAAATGATAACATTAACAAAATATGACCAAGGTGTTAACAAAATATAATGGTTAACAATAAATATCTATCAACAAAGAAATATGAATTTTAATATTAATAAAATTTTTTAAATAGTTTCACCGATCGATAATAAATCACTATTCATTTCATCAGTTTTTTATTATTTATTAACTTTTCACCAATTACATTTACTTTACCCGGCGAAGACCCAACCTCTCCTAACAGCTACAGACCGATCTCTCTACTCTCCTGCCTAAGTAAACTAATTGAACGCGTAATTGTTAACATCCTAAATGAAGAATCTGATAAATTTAACATTTTAATTTCAAAGCAATTCGGGTTTACCAAAAACTTGTCAACTACGCATCAACTTTATAATCTCACAGAAAATATTTCAGAAGGGTTTTCATGGAAACTCGACACTGCAGTAGTTTTCCTGGATGTCGCTAAGGCGTTCGATCGTGTTTGGATCAATGGTTTAATATATAAAATGATAAAATATCAATATCCTACCTACTTAATCCGTACCATACACAATTATCTTACAAGCAGAAATTTTGTTGTTTCTGTAGATAACACTGATTCTAAAAACTGTCATATCCTTGCCGGTGTTCCTCAGGGCTCGATCTTGGGACCATTTTTGTTTAACATATACACCAACGACATCCCACAAGATCACAAAATTAAATGAACACTTTACGCGGACGATACTGCTATTATCACACAGGGGCGAAACATAAACATAATCAGGAAAAACTTACAAAACTACATACACACGCTTGAAAATTGGCTCATTAACTGGAAAATAAAACTTAATGTCTCGAAAACTGAAGCAGTGCTATTCACCAGGAAAAATAAACTAATTCCCCTAACATAACTATTTATAATGCTAATATTTCCTGGTCCAAAGAAACTAAATACCTTGGCATAATACTTGACAACAAATTAATATATAAATCGCATATTAATTATCTACGCACTAAATTCAATAATCAATTAAGAAAACTCTTCCCCGTAATTTGTAGAAATTCCTCACTAACAATTGAACTAAAAAATTAATCTACCTTTCTTATCTTAGACCTGTCGTTGCATATGCGAGTCCAGTTTGGGGTTCTACAGCCAATAGCAACTTTCTCGTGCTCGAAAATAAAATTATTCGTATGATCTCTGATGCACCCTGGTATTTCAGAAATAATGATATTCGGCACTCTCTTGATATTCCTAGTTTCCGCGCATTCGTCGAGAAACTTGCAAAAAACTTTTATGACTCCGTTTCCCGATCCACTAACCCTGTTCTAAATGATTTAAAAATATACGACTATGACGTCACTCTACCCAGAAATCGCAAAAGACCTCGCTATACTCTTAACATTAACAAATAATTTCCTCCTTTCTGGAGATTTTTTTCGATTTCGGTTTCGCTGTAGCCTCGTTAATATTTCTCTTTTATTGCATTTTGTTATTGGATTTATCATCAGTGCTTATTCCTTTAATTTTTAATATTTTTGCTTATGGGATGATTTCTTTTTTTTTTTTTTTTATATATATTTTTACTCTTAACTTATTTTTACTCTTTCCGTCTTAATTGTAATGTTCTTGTTCTCGATTGTTAGAAATTATTATTCCATCTCTGATTTATTTAATTTTTTCTTACAATTGGCAAAGGGCTCGACCACCAGTCACTGTTCACCATTCGCCAAGTGGAGGTGTGGTCGTTGCGCGACCAAGGCTCTCCATCAAGTCACCAATAATACATTTACTTTTCACGTGCAACGATGAGCAGCAATTATATTTGCTTTCGGCTAAAATATTTCTTTTGAGAGAATAGAAAAGAAAAAAATATTTTTAATCCACTGAACAAGAAATGTTTTTAAATTAGGCCAGGGTGGCAATCCCCAGCCCACCTTGAACATTTTTCTGGCCCGTGAGATGTATCACCCTTTCACAAAATCTATTTATTTTGAGCAAAGCAAAATGACCTCAAAGCAATGGGAAACCAATGCATCGAAAAAATACTTCAGGTGTGCATCCATCTATTCAAAAGTGGGCTGTCGAAATGATGAGAAAAACTAACTTTAAAATAATATTCTTGCGCAAATAAATATCGCACTCATAAAATAAAGATTTTTTTTAATGATTTCATTTTTTTTTTTTTTATATTTATATTTTTTAAATTTCACTTTTAGTGTTATATATTTTTTTAGTGTTTATATTTTTTTATATTATATATGTTTACATACATTAACTCAAAAGTTTCAATTTTTCTTATTCAAATCTAAATCTAGGGGGATATATAATTTTATATGCATCCCGCGGAGTTAGGATGCATTTCCACAGTGACCGCGAGATCATCTAGGTTGGCCATCCTTGAGTTGCCTGTCATGCGAGCTTTATATTTTTGTAAACTTTTTGTACACAAATAAAATGGCTTGAATTTAGAATAAAAACCGAATAGATTGTTTTGGATATAACCAACACTTATTTTTGATCTTGGCATGGCGTGATTTACCATTACAGTACTCTAGGGAATTTCTATGATTTCTTGCAAATATTTGGTTTAAAACTCACAGAAAAAAATCGCTGCATTTCAATGTGGAATACCGTTTTTTTAGATGAATAAAATAGGCCGGAAATTATTCCTAGGAAATACCAGATGCAATTTCAATTATTTTGTTACTTGATGAATTCAATGGTCTTTTCATGGAATTACAATTCAAAGGTTTAAAAATAAATTGCAATGCCGGAAACAAATAAATTATTTTAATAAATAGCTTATTAAAAAGATACTTAAGTGTGATGATAAGGAAAAATAATCATAAGTGGTTTACTGTTTAACGAAAAAAAAAAAAAAAAAATTATAAAAGAGAGAAAAATAATAAATTTAGAAAAACGGAGATCCTTTCATGAATTTCAATTTATCATGTGTGATCATATTTTGCTGGACGAATGCACATGGAAGCATACACACGTTCCCTAGAAATTTATGAAGCAATGGGTCAGAATACTCAAGAACGAGAGTTCTGCCTTTTAAAAGTTCTATTTATTATTGGCGATTTTTTTCCCTATCGGTTTTCGCCAACAAATGGTTGATGTGATACTTTTTGTATACTGCCGTTTCGGCGATTTCCTTCGGTGCGGAAAAAAGAGGTGGCGAAATCGGGACCCCTAAAGTGCAGAATCGCCAAAAGAAATATCCAATTCAATAGCGACAGGACTATAACAAAATGTAGTAACTCTATAACTTTATGAAGAAGCACTTGTTCAAATACTAGAAGAAACATTACCCAATTCAGATAGAGAAGTCTGCTAAATTAGCTTTTATGAATATAAACTGATCCTTAGAACGCTGTTTTGATGACTACAATCTGTCTATATTTCGAAAGCCAGACAATTTAAAATGAACGACAGAGCACGTGACCGGATGTGGGTCCATCGTTACATTTAGCAACATATAGTTGGTGCCAGTTTTAAAAACACACATGAACACATAATCACGTGGTAATCTGCATTAAAATAAATGCAAGTGGAAATTTTTATTTAAAATAAAATAAGAAAATAATATAATATAAAATTTCCACTTGTCGAATAACGGTTAGTTATGAATCAAACATTTATGATTCTTGAAAACCTTATAGATTATTTACTTGATTACCAAGCAAAAAGGCGCATTTCCGAAATAATAAATATAAGCTCTTGTCTAATGTCAGTTAGTTAAATGTGATCCCCATTTGGCATTTAAAATAAAATCTTTTACACTTGAGAGGTTTATCTTGTAATTTTTAGTAGATGATGCATAATTCAAAAGGTCCATAACAATTTGCAGTACTAAAAAGTAACTATTTTGAAAAACTGCGAATCAATAAGAAGTAACAACATTATCAGACATAACGTTTTGTTCAAAAAGGAACTCCATTATATGGGACATGCGAAAAGGAGATGTTTTTTTTATACATATTGGTGTAAAAACACGTGCAAAATCAGCTCATGATGGGAAACGCATTAAGTTTTCATGTCCAGTTTGAAATGTTTATCAGTTGGGGCGCTCATTTCCTGTTGTTATATCTCGGGATTCGACATGTTAAACTCCCGAGAACTCATTGAAAACATCTCTAACCAAATGTAACAATAGAAGCAGCGATTAAATAAAAGGCATCCGTGTGATACTTAAAAATAAGTGGATATTTTATATTATCGGCTTCTGTTCTTTATATTATTATTATGGACTTCTGTTCAACGAGAATGGAAGGAAACGAAGGTCAGGAGGAAGAGGGACTCGAAATAATCTTTCAAAATCTTATAAAAGATTTATGTCAAATTAAGGAGTTCGGAGGGTGTTTTTCCCATGGAAAGAGTTGTGGCATTTCGTTCCCAGGATGGAGGAATGTATATTCTTTGACAACCTATCCACCGTAGCAGATAAGCAGTGTTGTGAGCAGTTATATTATATGCGATTAGTGTTTTGTACTAAAGAGAACAATCTGTCATTCAAATCGGATAGCAGATATTCAGTATCATAGATAATGAGATGTCATGAAACGAGCGATTGTCTGTTCGACCTCCACAAGTCGAAACAAGAGGAAATATAGACTACGCCATAAGCTGTTGCATCGTCATGGGTGATAGACCACGAATGAGTAAGTGTCCACTTCAGTGAGAAGTGAGGGAAACTTACCCCCTCCTCCTTCTTGACGAATTTTCTTAAATGGAAGTTTTTTTACAAGAAAGGATAGAGTTTTGCGACGAGTCGACAAACAGTTTTTTTTTTCTTTTTCTCTGAAGTGACAGAGCAGGCAGGAGTTTTCCACCTGTTTTCAAAGCGAGCCCTTGTGATTTCGTGCTTCACACCGTGTTATAATGAAGGTCTGCCGCAGACCATGTGCATTAGATTCGTCGAAGACTCGAGAACTCTGAACTGCACTTGTGAATCAAATTAAATTTAAATTTTTATATTTTTTTTTTTATGTAAATAGAGTTCTGTGTATATATAATGTTTGTAAATAAAATTTAAAAGTGTTCCCATGAACCTGAAAGTGGCCCTTTTCTTGAAGCCGTTATAGGTCTAGTATAGACCTGAGACATGTAAGGAATTTTGAAAATATTTAAAATGACATTTTGAACACCTTGAACATTATTACAAATTTCGTGAAAATTTCTTTGAATATTTTCATCTTAACAAGTTCTAAATGTATAGGCCATATTTCTTTTTACGACATTCAGTTTTTCTACCCAATTACATCTGTGTACGCCAAAGCACCATCCAACTCTGCACGCGTTCAAGTGGCCCATTTACCGCCAATGGCCGTAATGGACTTTTGGACACCTTGTCCATTATTATAAATACTACTACTACTACTACTGCACCACACCCCATCACTGTGCCTTGAACAGAGTTGCCTTTACAGTTTGGGAATGATGTGGGGAGAGAAGTCTGATTGGGCTCTGTGGCGCTATTACAGTTATATGAGACCGGGACCTACGGCTTAAAGTGGATTCCGAACCACTACAAACCTCCATGGCACCATGACTCCAACACGAAACCAGGGGCACGAGGGCTAGAAACTCGGCCATTCAGGCCCCCTATTATTATAAATTTCGTGAAAATTTCTTTGAATAATTTCATCTTAACAAATGTAATCTACATAATATCTATATTAATCAAATGTAATCTATACAATATCTATATTAATCAAATGTAATCTATATAATATCTGTATTAATCAAATATAATCTATATATATATATATATATATATCTTAAATATATAGCCATATTTTTTACGTCATTCCTTTTTTTCCAGCCAATTACATCTGTCTACGCCAAAACACCACCCAATCCTGCACGCGTCAAGTGGCCCATTTACCGCCAACACGCGCCATAACGCGCGCGTTGGCGGTAAATGGGCCAATTATTTTCACCGTCTGCACGCGTCCGCGTTGAAAGCGCCGTGACGCGAGAGGTGTATTATTTCGCCATCGGCGCTGGTCCCGCTAATTGAGAGCACCCCTCCCCATCTGCCGGTGATGAAAAGATGTTAATTCGATTGCCCGCTTGCGGCGATTCATTGAATAGCCTCTTTGCCCCCTCCCTTCAACGGGGTGCACTGGGGCACTAGAGGGGTTTTGGAGGACAGTCAGGCAGATTCCATGTTTGGTCACGAGTGACTTTTTTTTTTTTTTTTTTTTTTTCAATTCCTTCTATTAGCTCACACTCTCCCTCTATATATCTTGTTCACATTTTCAATCGTTCATAAAATACTTTTTTATTCCTCCTCTCAAGTTCAAATAAATTTTTTGAAACTTGTAGTGGAGGACACTGGATGTTGATACAGTTTTTTTTCAAATATAAATTCATTCATTCAATTTAATGCATTAATCTTAGTTTTTTTTTTTTTTTTTTTTTTTTTTTTTTTTAGGTTTAAGTTGCTTATATCTACTAATAGAGGGCGCCAGATAAACTTAAAAAAAAATTAATGAAAATTATTTATAAAGGACTTTCTGCAATAGAGTGAAAAAAATAGAAATTGACTTTTTAATTTTTTTTTTTTTTTATACTTGTTTTTTTTTTTTAAACAATCGTCATTAAAATAATGAATTAATAATGAATGAAAAAAATGAGTAAAAGAATTTTCGAGCATTCTTTTATGGAATTATAAATTTGCAAAAGGGGGTCCTTGAGGGCATTCTTTTATGCAATTATAAATACGTAAAGGATTCTTGAATTATTCTTATATGCAATTATATATAAGTAAAATTTCTTTTAGCATTCTTTTATGCAATTATAAATATGTAAAGGTATAAATATGCTCTTGGGGTATTCTTATAGGCAATTATAAATATGTAATGTATTCCTGGATCATTTTTGTGCAAATGTAAATACGTAAAGGTTCTCGAAGTATTCTTAGAGGCAATTATAAATATGTAAGGGTATCATTGAGCATTTTTTGTGCAATTGTAAATACGTAAAAGGTTCTTGAAGTATTCTGAGAGGCAATTATAAATACATAATGTTTTTTTGGAGCATACATTTATACAACTTTAAACATGTAAGAGTTTCTTGAAGTATTCTTTTATGCAATTATAAATATGCAATAGATATTTGAGCATTCCCATAAAATATGCGATTTGCCTTTGATGGATTTTTGATGCTGATATATATAAAGATAACAAAGTTGAGTTTTTGTGTGAGGGCAAAATAACAACATTAATAGTAAACAGCATAGTTGTTTGCGACACTTCAACCTAATTAGAGCATTTTTACTTAAAGTTTTTTTTTTTTTTTTTTTTTTTTTTTTGCTTATTTGCTACAAATTAGAAAAAAAAAAAAAAAAAATTAAGTATTTAAGTAATTAATTTAAAATTATACGTCGAATCCTAATCAATGTTTTAAAATTTCGTCAAAATCTGGAAATCTTTAAGAAAATATTACATCTGGATTTCCAAGATAAAAGAGCTTTTCTTAAAATATCAAGGTTGATTTTATCTTACTCTTCCACTACACTCTTCCAGATTTTATTCAATGTATTGAGATGCCGCTTATATGGAGCTTCTTTCAAAAGCCCAAATGCATAGTAATCTACAGAAGACTTGTCAGGGCATTTGGGTAGGATGCATGAATAACGTTAATTCCTGTTCCATTTCTCATTTATTCAAATATATTTTTTTATTTCCAATGGCAGGAGAAAATGACTAATTCTTACGGGATCAAAGCTGCGTAAAACATACACTAGTAAAAGAAAACAAGAGAAAAAAGTCAATGTTTTATCAACAAAGTTCTGGCGTTCCACTATCTTTTCATCTCAGAATCCCACACAAGGCCGGCCATCTTGCTATGTGGTGTTCATCCAGAATCTCGTCTTTCCAGCAGAGAAGTTAATTTGGGCTATCGAAAATGCCGAATGAGATGGCTGTCATAGCCCACCGCAACTGTCAACAACAAAGTTGACAAACGAATGTTGAATCTCAACTTTCTTAGATTGGGACAGGCCGCCCGCATTCTATAACTCACCCTTGGAATGTTGCTGCATGTCAGTAGTAGTAGATCTTTTAGCCGCCTAGGATGTTACCAGAATGCACTACGTGGAGATAGCTCTACTGTCACACCCCGATTCCAAATATAGAGAAGTAGATTTAGATGTATCGCTAGCAGCCTTGTCCTGATGCAACAACGCAGTGAAGATTATTTGGGTAAAGTGGTGATATGTTTTCTTTGAAAAAAAGGTGTTGAAACGTATTTCTGATAATAATCCGAGTTCATTTTGACATTTCTTTCTACATTCATTACCTTAAGTTTACCATTGCTAGAAAATCCAGTAATAATCACAAAACCTTCAGCATCCATCTGAATCCAGCGAATCCATCTTTTTCTATTGCAATCGGATAAATATATCCAAGCTTCATCCATTTTATCTTCATATACTTCCACACTTCACCAGCTAAGTAGTTTCAATACAACAATTTGCTCACTGTAATAACAAAGAAACTTTTAACGGTAGACGGCGAGTGTCACAATTCTTTTTTAATATTATTGTTAGCTTGAAATCAGATTTCATAATTTTAATTAAAATTTGTAAGTGTGCAGTTTCTTGAGTATGCATTTTTACCCATTTCTCCAAGTCAATAGTAATTTTAGACATTCTTGTCATTAAGCCACTTCTTTTAAGCATAGAAATATATAAAAAAAACATATTTTTCATATTTTTAATAATAGAATAAAAGGAAAAAGTACTCTTTAAAATAGAAAATAGAATAAAAGTACTCTTTGTAAAGAGATAAAAAATATAGATATATATTCGATATATAATTCATTTTTCAACGACATTTTAAAACTAAGAATAATTTAAACGAAAAAGACGATCATTAAACCATATTCTGAAATGATGCCATCCGGGTTTATGTTTTTTTATTTTTTACTCTTTTGTGTTATTAATTCATGGATATAGTAAAAATTGAGTTAGTGAGGTTATTTATTATTACTTTACTTCTAAGAAAGATGAAGTTGTACTTTTTACTTAAGTATTCCATCAATATAAATATGTTATTTCATCAATATAAATATGATATATGACCTCAATATAAATATAAGGAGGAATAAATTTTTCTATTTTTATTAGAAGTATAAAAATTTTAAACCAGATTTTTTTTTTTTTTTTTTTAATTTTTAATTTTTTACTATAATTTCGAAATTGCAATTTATATTTTATTTCATTTAAAAAATCATCAAATTTTTATATATTTATTTAAACAAATCGGGAAAGGCTGGAATATATTTGTCAATATTGTTATAAAGCAATAATTTTATTACGAAAATTTCAGTTGTTGATTTGAAGATTTCTGGTTACACATGAAGTATTGTTATAAAGCAATCTTCTTAAGAATCTTTTGATAAAAAAAAAAATTTTTCGGAACCTAATCTTCACATAAAGCATTTTTTAGATATTTCTGAATTTCACATGAAAAAATAAGTTTGAAAAAGATGCAGAAGCATAATATCGGATAATAATTTAATTTATTATTTAGAACAGACAATAATTTACATTTATGTATAAAATTACCCGCACTTTATATTTATTCAATTAAAACTGTATTTATTATCAATTTTTCAGAATTTTTGAATTGAATTTTTAAACTATTTTAAATATCTAAATGTAATTTGAAATCTAATTTTAAAGAACAAATTTATTTTAATGTTATAACATTTCAAAGTAATCAGATATTTGATAATAATAATAGTTCAATAAAATAACAATAATAATAAATATAAAACAATTTAATAAAGTTCAAAATAATCTGTAATTAATAATAAATAATAATAGTTCAAAAAACTGAAATAATTCAATAATAATAGTATTCACTCAAAACAATGAACCATATCAATTAAAATGAAACTATGAATTAGAAACCATTAAACAATTAAAATGATAATCAAAGCTTTCAAACAAATGCTGAAAAACTACCTTTTCCATTTGAAAACAGCTTCGAAGGAGGTATCATTACTTAAATGGATATTCCTTTTCGGCACTAAAAGCACCGGGAGAGAACAGAAAACGATTTTTTACTTTTATTATTTTCGGCGGTTTTTCATTCTCTCCCTTCGGGAGACCCCAGGAGGCCCCCCCCTAAAAGATATTCCCCTGATTAAATTAGCAACCCAAAGGACAATTCCGGTGACGAAACTCCCAAATCTTCACTTTTACTTCGAATTATAGGATTCGTCTGCTCCCAAACGATTTTTTTTTTAACGCTACGCTGACCCCTTCGCTTTCGCACCACCCCTACTCAATATTCAAAAGTCAGGGAAACACGGTGTACCGAAAAATTGGGTAGACCTCCTCCTTCAATTACTCATACTGATAGGGGGGTGGATAAACAAGCAGTTTAACGACCCCCTTCCTTTAACCCTATCTCCACCCCGCGTGTCCCCTTCTGTTCGTATGCAGAACGCAGGGAGTGGCAGGTGGCCATTTTTGGGACACCATTGTTAAAAATGGTCTCATTTGCAAAGAGATTAAAAAATTGCTGTAATTTTACAACAATCATGTATTTAACACATATCAAAAATATTCTAATTCTATTCTATTTTTATTTTTTTTTTTAACAAATATGTTTTCGTCGATGGACCAATTGGTCCGAAGAGAGAAGATGCCATCCAATCATGTGATATTTTTCTTTCTGAATGTTATAATTGCTCAACATCGGGGAGGCTTAATTGATTAATCCTGCAGTGAACACGTGATGACAAAAATCACGTGGGTAGTTTCTGTGGGTGCAGTGACAGATTGTTTACGATTTTAGTACAACTTCGTGTTCGCTCTTTCCTGTGTGTCACAAAACTTTGTGTTCTCACATTCATGGGTTTTGCACAATCTTATAATACCACTTTCATATTTTTACTTTCACATGTTTCACACAATCTTATATTCCCACTTTCATTTCTCACTATATGTTTGCACCTTCGTGTTTCGTATAACTTTGTATTCTCACTTTTGTTTCATAATCTTATAATCCCACTTTCATTTTTCATATGTTCGCAGTTTCGAGTGTTTGGCACAAGCTTGGGTACACATATTTTATGTTTCGCACAATCTTATATTCGAACTTGTGTTTGGCACTGTGTTTCACAACTTTGTGTTCGTTCTTACGTGTGTTTTGCACAATGTGTTGACAATGACTTCTGTGTCATACAACTTTGTGTTCTCACTTTCACGTGTTTGCACTATCTTGTGTTCACTATGTGTATTCGCACTATTCTGCGCTCGTATTTGTGCTATTCTGTGCTCGTTTTTTTTTTTTTTTTCGCCCGTATTGCTTACTTATTGTTTGTTTTTATTTATGCATATGTTTCGCATACCATATGACATTGTTTATCTATTCAATGTCGTGCTATGCTCATAGAATTCTATAGTTGGAAGCATTTTTTACATGTCTTTTTTTTTTTTTTAATGTCGTTTTTACTACCCTCTATATTAATTGGCAGGGAGGTGTCACTACGACTATTGTGTTTCTTTCTATCGGTGGTTCAGTTTTTCTGTTTAGCCGCAGCTTTCTAGCGGTTCGAGAAGTATTGATCAATCCATACAAACATTTATGGAATCTTCATTTATTTACAAGCAATATTTACAAAGATATACAGGGTTGATGGTAATAATTCAAAGGCAAAAGCTCAACTGGAAGAAGAATGTTCTTTTTAGAATAAAACACCTCGTTTCACGGCAACTGCTGGTCTCCAGCAACCCACAGCCCATCTCCACGGCAACAGCGCAATTCTGAATCAGTTCCAAACGATTTCTATAAAACTACCACGTGACGCTGCGTGGCGCGAACTAAAGCATAAAAATTAAAAACTAAAGCATAATAATGGCTCTGGTGGTGAAGTGTTTTAAAGCATAAAACATTAAGTTTGAATTTTATTTTATTGATTAAATTTACGTTTGGAGCAGGTTTTGGGGCAGAGCCAAAGTTTCTAACTTCCTTTCAATGTAAATGAAGTGTTCCATTAGTGGTCTGTGACTACGTTCAAAAGGGTTCAGGTTAGAATTTGTTGAAGGCGTTTGTTGCAATCCCACCTTTGAGAATCGATGGTGATTCTGACAAAGTGTGTAAATCGTCTTCATCGTCAGTCTGGTGTGTGTGGGGGGATGGATCTTCCGAATTTTATGCAGTACAAAGGTCCTCAGAAAAATAATGTTTTCCCCAATCGGTGGGCCTGTTCGTGACATCTATGGAGTGGAACCCAAAGCATATATATATATATATATAACTAGAAGATATCTAAAGTCAAACTAGAAGCTATTTATTGATTACTCTAAAATTTTGTATTTATGTTTCATGAATATTTTTGCTAACTTTTCTGTATTAGCAGGAAGAAAAAAAAAAAAATCTGAAATTAAGAAAATTACTATTAATTAAAAGTTTATACGATTTTCAGCTAATTTTCTTGCAAATTGGAATCAAAAGATATTTATTGATTTAAATGAAATTTTGAAATATATATATATATATATATATATTTCAATATATATATATATATATATATATGTTTTGTGTGTATGCACATTTTTTCAAAGGTTCTTTTCCTGCTAGAGCTGAAAAGTTGTGGAATGGTTTCATAAACATAAGTACAAAATTTCATTTAAATCAACAAATATCTACCGATACCAATTTGCAGCAAATTGCAATAAAATTAGAGCTGAAAATCGTATAAACTTTCAATTATCAGTGACTTTTTAAATTTCAAATTTTTTTCCCTGCTAGTACGAAAAGTTGAAAAAATTTACAAGAAACATTAATGCTAAAAACATGGGGAAATCAATTAATAACTTGTAAGGACGACTTTTAAGTCTTAAATGGACTACAGCTGTCACTTAGAAGTAATTGTAATATAATTGGTTTGAATAAAAAATACGAAGATAAATATTAGTGCACCTTAATGATACATACTTAAAAATATGAAATGTCTTGAACATAATTTCATATTTTTAACTCCAGTCCTGGATGCTCATTACATTATTTAATGTCGCTCTTCTTATATTCTGTGCATCTGTCTAATCCACTAAAGTTTGTTTCAACTATTCGTAATAGTTAGCAAAAACATGCAATTATCGTTTGCTCGACACGCGCACCCAAAAAAAAAAACCTTGCAAAAACACCTGCTTTTAAAATTACCAGAAAATGCTAATTTATGTCTAGAACACAAACAAAATGTCGCTTGCAAATAACCATTTAGGGTTTAGTGACTCTAAATCTGGTTACAAACTGTCTGGAATTAATAGGAACAGCTGCAATAATAGTTCCTCAATGTTCGGTGATAAAATCAAAAAGAAATATTAATTGCCTATTTGCCGCGTACATCTTTTTTGAAGGGTGAGTGTCAGACATCGCTAAAACAAAATAAATTATGTTTTTCAACATCTACTTCAGGGGTGGTCAACACTAGCGTTGAATGTTTTCCGGTCCGTAAAATGTATCACACTTTTGCAAAATATATTTGTTTTTATAATGGCCCAAAATAGTGAAAAACAATGTATTAAAAAATACATTATGTGTGACGTATTAATTAAGTGAATGATTGGAGAAATTAGATAAAAAAGACGAGATTATGAAAAAAATGCAAAAAAAAAAAAAAAAAAAAAAAAAAATGCATAGCCCGTTTATAAATATTTTCTAAGCTCACTTCAGTAACATTTCTGCTATAAATGTCTTCATTATGTTTATTTTGAAATGAAATACGTAATTCCGAAACTCTGCATAGATAAAAAAAAATACACAATTATGAGAATCATTTATGTATTATTATAAAATAATGTAATGCCAGACATTCGTAATTCGCTGCCAGTCACTAAGGATGTGTTGATAGTTTTGCTTATGTTTTATATTTTTTTGAAAAGTGGGAATAAAACAGGATTCTACGTATCATACTGATTACTAAGTAATAATAATTAGGCCTTGTAAATTTTGTAAAGTAAAAATTTAATAAGTAAAATTTAATTTTTCTGATAAAATATTTTGCACAAGTCGTAATAGGCATCAAAGGTAAAATTATACCTAAATGCCGCAATACTAGCTGGGCGTGATGTGTAAAAATGAAACAAATAATGAAAATATGTGACAAAATGTGTTATGATGTTTTATCACTAACAAATATTTAATATTTTTTGTTCTAATGTAGCTGGCAAACACTTGTCTTAGACAGTTGTCTTCGATGCCTTAAGGCAAGCGCTGCACCGACGTTACTCACTTAGCGCTACCCAGGAGGTGCGTGTAGCTTGAAAATAAGCCACGGGCGCGGAGTAACACTACCTGCGCAACGCTCTGAGATCCCTGTTACGGACCTACGGGTTAAAGTGGATTCGAACCACTACAAACATCCAAGGCACCGCCGGAACTGTGGTACCACCGAACAGATGGTGTGCCAGAACGCTAGCCACTTGGCCAGTCAGGCCCCAAAATTTAGTACGTAAAATTTAGAATTTTCCTGATAGAATATTTTGCACCAGTGCGCAATAGGCATCAAAGGTAAAAATTATACCCTAAATACCACGATACTCGCTGGCGCGTGATGTATAAAAATGAAACAAAATAATGAAAAAAAAAATTTAAAAAATGCATTACTTTCGTATGATACTAGAAATTTATTCTATGATTAGAAATTATTATAAGTGGAATTATTAAATAATTATTATACCACTTATTAAATAATTAATTCCACTTATAATAATTATTATAAGTGGAATTATTTGGCCACAATGATATTACTGCAGACCTTACAGAGGAATGAATTCATCATCAGCGTCATAACTAACATCACTGGTATTGTTATCGTGTGAAACTGGTATTGTATTACCCTACTTTTTTGGGGGAGGGGGGGGGGAGACCATTATTACTCTATTACCATTACTACAATTGGCCATTACTACTGTTGACCATTACTATTTCTATTGGCGTGAAGGTAGAAAAAATGTCTACTATCCCACACATATTTTCAAAAGAAATTATTATTATTATTATTTTGTGTGTGTGTGTGTGTGTGTGTGTGTGGTGGGGAAAGGGGTTGTCAATAAATCTAAGTTTTCATTTTTATCAATATTTGGCATTTATATTTTGTTAATAAACTTACTTTTGTAATACCCCTCCCCCATCCAAAATAATTAAAAATTAAAGTAATCATTTATGTGAATTTTTTTGTAAATTTTATACAAAATAATGAGAGTTATAAGCAAAATAACATTTATTGTATGTATTTATCTTGAGTTAGCACAAAAGTAAATAAATGCACGACTCGAGAAGAAGAATTTCTCGGAATGTTCAGAATCGCTTCGTGATATGTTTACAATGTTCTAAATAATGCTCTCAGAGAAAGGAGCCAAGGCACGATTCAGCGCCAAATCTAATACGAAAAGGACGGTGGAATTCGCTCCAACTTTCTGTTCCTTTAGAGTCAAAAATTTACATTTTTGCCAAATATTTTAGAGGCATCCCATATATAAAAAAATACGGGACCTGAAAAGCCGAGCCACAGGTATAGGATTAGAGTTCCGGCGGTGCCATGGATGTTTGTAGTGGTTCTGAATCCCCTTTAAGCTGTAGTGCCGGTCTCATGGGACCGTAGAGCGTCACAGAGCCCAGTCAGACGTCTTCTCACCCACATCCTTCCCGAACTGTAAAGGCAATTCAGCTCTAGGCATAATGATGTGGTGTGGTGTGGGGTAGTAGTAGTAGTAGCAGATTGAAACCTTGTAGCTAATTTTAAAATAACGTCGATATTAGCAAAATCGTCGATATTTGCTAATATCGACGATTGCTGTTATCTTTATCCATCGACTTCGATTATTATTCTTTTATTGCATTTACGAATAAATATTTAAATCTAGATGGAGATCTAGATCTAGTTCATAAGAGCATATTTCGTACAAAAGATCTTATTTTTTGCAGACCAGGGGGCTCTGTTCAAGTTCGGAAGTCTCTCTATGCTGAGGATTACACAAGCCATAGCGACAACATTTATTTTACAAATAGAATTTAGAAATTTAGAACCCTTTGGATTGCTAATTTAATCTAAGGGAATGCTTTTCAGGGGGAGGGATTTCCCGTTTAAAATGGTACAGGGAAGATCACTTGGGATTTGCTGAGGGAAAAAAATCGTTTAAAAGTAATGAAAAATCCTTTTGTTTTCTACGATACTTTTAGCACACACACAAAAAAACATTCATTTAAGTCAGGGTGGCCAACCAAACGATCTTGCTGGCTACTTTGGAAATGCATCTTAACTCCGCGGGCAGCCTATAAAATCATATCCCCCTATTAGATTGAGACCCACTGTAGATATTTTTGGAGTGAAAATTGAAACATATTCAGTTGTTATTATTGTGTATACTATTATTCTTACATGTAAACATAGATACTATAATAATAATAATGATATTAAAAGGCCATTGTAAAGAAACATATAACGCTAAAAGTAAATATGAAAAAATATAAACAAAATAAAAAAATGAAATCCTTAAATAATATTTATTTCACTAGTTCGAAATTGGTTTCTCCACTCTTTCACTTAACTGTTGCAAATCGATCTCCATTTGGGTATTTGCTCATCGTAATGGGTGTTGCAGGTTGGCGTCCTTTATGTTTGAGCTTGTTTTGTGTTGGGCCAATTTCATTTTAGAAAAAACGTTTCACAGGTGTAAGTTGAATAAAGGCACTAACAACTTCAACTGAGAGTCTGGTTTGGTCTGCTGTCAACACTCAACACTATATATTAGATGTTCCAAGATGCGCGCGCATCATGAGTTCGCAGACTATAATCTAATTATTCTGCGAACTCATAACTGTAACGTCATCCATAAAACAGGCAATATCTGTCCTATATTCGCAAGAACATAAATAATATAATAATAACAATGATACTAAACACACAGTATAAAGAAATATAGAACACTCAAAAGGAAATATAAAAAATATATAAATATAATTGAAATCATTAAAAATATATTTATTTTATTAGTGCGATATGTGTTTCTCCACTCTTTCACTTCGCTTTTGCAAATCGATCTCCATTTGAGTATTGGCACATCGTGATGGATGTTGCATGTTAGCGTCCGTTATGTTTGAGCGTGTTTTGGTCAATTTCTTTTTAGAAAAATACCATTCGCAGGTGTAAGTGGAGCCAAAAGCGCTGACAATTTCAACTAAGAGTCTAGTTTGCACTACTATCAACAATAAGCTGTGCGTATCTACGGATGGTCATTGAGGTCACTTAAAGTGAAACATAGAACCTGTTATATTAGATGCTCCAAGATGAGCGCGCACCATGAGTTCTCAAAATGTAATTCAATTACTCTGCGAACTCATAACTGTAAACTCATGAATAAAACAGGCAATATCTGTCCTATATTAGCAAGAAAATTTTTTTTTTAAATCAAACTTAATTTTTTCTCACACTGTCGGCAGTTCATTTTTGAATAGAGGATGCACAAATAATGTATTTTTGAATACATTGGTTTCTACTAGTTTGGCCATTATAAAATAAATATATTTTGTAAAAGTGTGATCAATCTCACGGACCAGAAAAATGTTCAAGGCGGGCAGCGGGTTGGCCACCCCAGATTTAAGTAATGGCATCTCTTTTAGGCGTTTGATTTTTATTATTTACGTTTTCCAAATAAGAATGTACGAAATCCCAAAATGCCTTCGATCGAATATCGAATTAAAATCGTCTGACGCCTTGCATCAAGATCATCTCAATAGCAAGGATGGGCTTCCACTTCCTTATAGATATAAAGAGAATCCAGATAATTCAAAATAAACACTTGGCTATGATTGCTGATTCTCCATGGTTTGTTCGACGAAAATTCATTCATAGAGATCTGGACGTCGAACCTATCCCAAATTATGTTATCAAAATTTCTAAGAATTTTCTTGAAAAATGTCCTCAGATTTAGCAATGATTTAATCAGATGCCTACCAACTTATCACCTTGGTGTGAAAGTTCGAAAAAAGACCCAGAGCAATCTATGACGTCTCCTATGAGTGTGTTCCTAAAGTAAAGAGACACCATGGCTGTTATTGTGAACCAGAGCGAGTGAACTCAGTTAACAGAGTGGATTTAAGCATTCACTGAGAATCTTGGTGGTGGCATGGATGTTTGTTAGTTGTTCAGAACTCTGGGGCCTGATGGCCGAGTGTCTAGCGCTCTGGTGTTCGGTACCACAGGTATCAGGTTCGAGTGCCGGCGTTGCCATGGATGTTTGTAGAGGTTCAGAATCCACTTTAAGCCGTAGATCCCGGTCTCATAAGACTGTAGAGCGTCACGGAGCCAAGTCAGAGTTCTACCTGCGGGTGCTCCATCCTAACAGAAGCTGCCTCCTTTGCTGCCCTCAACCATGAGTCCAAATACGGGTTCATGGGCTTGGTTTAGATGTCTAGCAAGTGGGATAAGAAAACAACGACAATAGTCTCAATGGATCAAACAAAAACCACGGTAATTGGCACATGAAATGAGCAAATATGGGCTTCCACCAGGCTGTAAAATCTCAAGTCTTAGAATGCCAGCCAATCGGAAGCTTGAGTGGCAGGAGATCATCAGGCTTTCGATTCGCTTCTAAGATGAAAGGTTTTAGTGCCCTGTGGAAATCCACCTTAAGATGTATAGCGATCTATGACTTCTCCTATGAGTGTTTCCAAAAGTAAATAAACTGGCTGTTATTGTTCCATGGCTATTATTCTGAGCAAGCGAACTCAGTAACAGAGTGATTTAAACGTTCTCTTTAACTGTGTGTATCTGAAGAGTTGACTTTAAAATTTGCGATCTTCCGTTAAACAAGCCGAATTGGCGCAGAGGTAAAGAAACGATCTCTGACCGTGATGTTTGAGGGTTCGAATCTGAACTCAGCTAGTTCTGCTACGATGTGCACTTTAATTCTTTTACAACGACTAGTAAATGTGTTTTGTTTTTATTTTATTTTCTTTTTACCCCCCCTTTTTTTTGTTAGTAAAATAAAAAAGAATGAATAAAAATATCAATAATAATAATAATAAAAAAAAGAGCAACGGTTCTGAAATCGGCTTTTTTTTTTTGAGACAATTAATCCTTGCTTTCCAGTTTCATCATTACATGGCTCCCCCGTTCAGCATAACCCCTTTCACTGTTTGTTTACTTTTTTCAATAGTCTTATGACATCGACAACTGGACCCTAATTGTACCGAATTTAAATTCTTTTTTTTTTTTTTTTTTTTTTTTTTTTTTTTTTTTAATTTTACTTTTATTTATTTTTAGTTTTTTTTTTTTTTTTAAATTTTTTGAGTACCACATTAATTTAAATTTTTAGAAACTTTATCTTGTCACATTTTTATTGCTAACATTAAAGCAGCCAACTATAATTGTTAAATATATCTATGAATTAAGATGAGGAGGTTAAGGGGTTATATCTCCATTGGTACTCTGTATCGCCAGTTACCAGTCAAAGGCAAGGACTCTTTACCAAAAATCCTCAGCCCACAGTACCAGTTCCACAGACTTATAAAAGATTCCCCCAGCATTGGGTTTCTTTGCTCTGCCGTCCTCCCTTCCCGAAAGAAAAAGGGGAGAGAGAGGGGGGAGGTCACGTGATTAATTGGGATGAAGAAGAAGAAGCGGCAGAGGGGGTGGGGTGCAGCTGGCAGCGGCCCCGTTCGTCCCTTCCGCAAACAAGGCGGCTCCAACCCCCAATTTGGATCATTCCCCGCCGGCTCGTAGCAGATTAACTAACTAATTAGGTAATGTCGGGGTGTACGTGTTGATCGCACATAAGATTGTGTGGACTGGGGGGGAGGAGGGCTGCAGGGGGTGACGGGGGTGGGTGTTGCCAGGGGCGACCAGGCATCGCGCATAATTGGCCCGTTAAACGTTTTAATGACGCCGGTTGCCGGCGACAAGTACAATTTCTGGGACTTGCTAATCTGCACCCCACTGTTGTTATTGTCCATTTAGAAGAGGGGGATTCTTTTCTTTTTTATTATTTAATTTTATCGTTTGGCGGCGAAGGGGTGGAGAGGGTGGTTGATTGTTCGCTTTCTCTCTCTCCTCGTCACTTTTTCCTTTTGAGGTAAATTGCGTTTATGATGTAGTTTTCGATTCATTAGTGGAAGGGTTCCCGTCGTTTTTGGATCGTGAATGGTTCGCAGTTTTTATTTTTGAGATTTGGCGCGGTCGGAGGAGAGTTTTGATATGCGGGTGGCGAGCTGTGATGTCTCTAGGAGTGAAGAGCGTGGGTGGAGGTTAATATCGTTTAAGATGTAGTCTGCGGTTCGTTTAGTGGAAGATTTTCTTGAGCTTGCCTTGATTAAGAATGGTCTCATTTTGCTTCTCTCTCTCTCTCTCTCTTCTGGATATATATATATATATATATATTGCGTGTGTATTGTGACTTTATTTCATATGCATTAATGTTTTTATTACTAACACAAATACTTAGGATTCATCTACAATAGGTTGCCAAAAAAATTTTTTTATCCTACCTGGTAAACAATTGTAATAGTATTTTTGTAAAAAATTTTTACTATATTCATGAATTAATAAAATAAAAGAATAAATAAATAATTAAAAACAACTGGTTGTGAATTATTAAAATTACTTTTGTATTTTCTAATTATAGAATTAATTTTGTCTATTTGAAATTCCTTAAATTTAAAAATTTTTAGAGAAACCATTTATTTTCTCCCAATTTATCTAGAGAGTAATCAAAAATCTCTATAAATTGGTAAATTATTTTTTACTTTAATTAAACAAAAACTGTCAACTTTAACATAACATAACAACAATACATCACATAGTTATAGCAAGACATCAAATTCTTATAATACCTAAAAAAAAAAAAAAAATGAATAGAAATATTAATGTTTTGTGATAATTCATTTTTATAACGAAATTTTTGTAAATTAGTTTAGAACAGTATATAGAGCTTAATTGCTTGTTGAAACATCAGTGGACCTTTTTATGCACATTTCTTTCAAAGTCCAAAAGTCAGAATAGGTGTTAAAAAAAATAAATTAATGAAGGAATGAATTACAACTGAAACACGAAAGACTAACGAAATGGAAGATGGGATTATTTATTATTACTTTACTTCCCAAGAAGGATGAAGTAATGCTTACATAAATATGAGGAGGGAAAATTTTTTCCTACTTTTATTGGAAGTATAAATATTTTAAAACAGATTTTTATTAATTTCTAATTTATCTTTATATTTGAAATTGCAATCGATATTTGATTTCATTTAAAAAGTCAATGGCAAGGGAAAAAAATGGGAAATTAATAAGTAAAAATATTTTTCATTTTTGGTAACTTGTAATATATTTATTTATATACCTTTCTCCAGTGGATATCAAATTTCGAACATCCAATGTAAACTCATGTTTGTGAAAATTGCAACACCCTGAAGGAATCGTCATAATTGAATGAAATTTAATACACAGTTGAGTGGTAATGGTACAAATAAATGATTAAATGTTCAAAGCAAACAAACAATAACAAGAGATCGGAATTAGTATTTTGTGTAGCCACCACGTGCCGCAATAAGTGCTGCTACACGACGTGAGCATGGAGTCAAACAAATTTTGAATGTCTGTCTGAGGAAGAGCATTCCATATTGTTTGTATGCGCACCCCAAAGTTCGTCTGCAGAAGCAACAGGACGAGGATCACGAGCGAGACGCCGACCAACGAAATCCCACGCATGTTCAATCGGCGACATATACGGGGAATACGCAGGCCAAGGAAGAAAGCTGTACCTGCCGCGTTGCAAAGAAGGATTGAACAGTCCTAGCGATATGAGGCGGGCATTGTCCATTCCCTTGGGCATTGCTGAAATACAGCCTGGCAAGCTTTGAAGGAAGGGAACAGCTTGGGGCCGGGTAGAGTTTTCACTGATGTACCGGTTGCTGTTCAGTTTGCCCACAATTCTTAGCAATTGAGATCGTCCATGATATGCTATGGCACCCTCCAGACTATAACCCAGGTGTTCGTCCACTGTGGCGTTCGATAATGCACTCGGAAGGTGGCGTTCCACCGGCATAGCGTCTGACACAGAATGCGGCCATCATGGTACCACAAATTAAAGAGGGATCGTCAGAAAAACACGACATGCTGCCAATCAGCATGCCAGTCTCTATGCTGAGCGGCCCAATGCAGCCGCAGGCGGCGATGGTTTAGCGTGAGAGGGATTCTGTATAAAGGAGTCCTTGCGCAGTCCACGCTGCAGCAGACGTCTATGAAATGATGAAGCACACAATGAAACGCCTGTAGCTATTGACCACTGTGCTGCCAATTGTCTAGAGGAAGCTGTACGGTCCGTCAGTGCCATGCGGACCAGGTGTCTATCAACGCGAGCTGACGTCACATTTCGGGGGTCCACTGGATTTCCGAGTTGTCGACACTCGTCCGTCCACTGCTTCCAAAGACGCATCACTGTGCTGCTGTTACGCTGCACACGAGCGGCTACTGCACGATAAGACAATCCCAGCTTCACGAAGGCCGATGATTCTCCCCGTTCAAACTCTGCAAGTTGTTCAAATCTCGCTCTCTTTCGTCGAAGAGGCATAGTAACGATTGAGCTAACGTTTACCACTAGCAGATAACCACCGATAAACCATACGCGCCTCCTACCCAGCCGTCTATTTATTCGGATCCCTCCGCCGTTCAGAGGGCGCTGCTCAGCATACGCATGCGCTACTGGATTTGAAATTTTAATCATTTGCATATCGCTAATTTTGAATTTCTGAAAATTTCACTCTCGTGCAAAAAGTCCTTCATGGTGTTGCGATTTTCACAAACATGAGTTTAGAATTTTGAATTGAACCAAGGTAACCTAAAAAAAGTTGAGTATATACTTCGGTTTTGCAACATTAGCACCTTCTTTCGGGTAAGATTAAACTGGGACCTTTTTATTGGTAAAACAATACAATTTTTTTTCATTTATTAAACAAAATTTTAGGTAGTTACTATTCATTGTTTATTTATATATTTTGCATTGGACTATCTATGAACAGACAATCCTCTCTTGATTCTGATCCCTTCAAAAGGCTCGAGTCCTGACTCCCCACCTTTGGTGCTATCATGTCTTGTAACCATCCTTTAAAGGGAAAAAAAATAGAAGTTTAATTACAAGCTGATGAAAGAAATGAAACGCGATCCATCAAATGGAAATCAAATAATTTTTCTCTCCCTCACATGAAAATCCATTCTGAAGTGGTAACAGGACCACGCTGAGTGGAACCATTAAAAACTCCGCCGGTTTCATTGTTGCAGTACAAAGAGAGTTAAAAAAGAAGTATCCCCTGCATACATTATAGCGGTGATCATTCTGTATTGGAGGGGGGTAGGCCTATTCAATTTCGAATTCAAAAACAGGTTGACTTTCAGCTGGCTTATTCCTTCATTTTTCAATTTTTGACATATACTTGGCTGATTTCAACTTTAACGATCAACTAACATTGATCATAATTATCATGGTTATATAATTAACATTTATCATTTAATTACATAACCGTAATTTTCCTGATATTAGAGAGTTTTTGCATAACGTTTTTTTATCGTCCGAAATTTTTCTCCCTAGCGCATGCTCATAAGAAACATTGTACCTATTGCGTATGCTTATCTGTAATACTTCACTACTGAGCTATTCCTAAGAGCATGCGCTAGGAACAAAAAGAATATCGGACGATAAAAAACGTTATGCAAAAACTCTCTAATATCTTGCTGATTGTAAGTTAAAAAACTATAGAATTTCTCAAGGGGAATTGAATATCACCACTGATAATTGGCGAGATTTTTTTTCCCGAAATACCATACCGTACCATAGAAATCAAACTTCTATCAAACACTGAGTATCAAGTTCGAAAACCATTTTTTTTTATTAAGGAAATGAGAGCATAGCTATTTTTTGCTCATTGTGTGCCTATCTCTAAATGTGCACTCTTCACTTCCCTGCTTAGCACTAAAGAGTGGTTATTTTCATTAGAATAATGATCATTTCAATAGACTGAATTTAATTCACAACAACGGTCCCATCCAGATTTGAATCTGATTAAGTTTAATTCCTTACGCCAAATTTCTCCCAAATCGCCAAATGTATTATCCGTCCCTGGTCATTTTTTATTCATGCATTTTTTTTTTTTTTATGATTTCAAAAGAAATTGTTTTTAAAAATTGATCCTAAGAATTTTTTTTTTTCGAATGTTGTTATTTCTGAGCTGAAAATTTTAACCGAAGTAACTTACCACTTGGATGCAGCAAATTCAGTGTTACCAGAGTGGAATCTTCTACATCACACTTACAGTGTGCTTGCTACCGCAGATTGGAACGAATGCCCTTATGGCTCTCGAACCTGCCTTAATTTTATTCGGGCCTTCAGATTTATCGTTACCAAGTTCCGAACCAAGCACGTTCACTTCGAAACTCTTCCATTTTAATACGCTTTTATTAGTTTCACCTGTATGTTTGTTTGTAACTGACTCTTTGGGCTCGATTTTGCCCCTACTTTAAGCGAGCAGATTTAATTTAAACGTTGCAGACTTATCAAGGACCGACGACACTAAAATAGTTTGATAAGTTTATTATCACGTCATGATTAGGATCGCCAGGATTTATTTTAACTTATGAAGAGCAATTTAACGCATGTAGAATGAAGACATTCAACCTACGTGGGACAGTGGCACAACGCGCCTGACTACGAATCAGAAGATTCTCTGTTCGAATCTGGCTGGCTCGACCTATTCGCATTTAGCCTTTGTTTTACTCACAATTAAATTATTGGAAGAACTATAGTTCCAGTCCTCCGTAGCGGGACCTCATTTAAATATTATTGTTTAAAAAAACTAGAAAACACGCTTTTAGAGGGAATCAAACTAAAAAGTAAAAAATAATTGCTAACATAAGAATAAAATGACTGTTCTAAAAGCGCGTGGGTGCTTCGTATGACATTTTTGAACTAACTCTACATTTCGGAATGAAACTGGTGAAAAATTACAACCATGGATATCGAGCACCCCACGCTTTTAGAACAGCGACATTCATTTTCTCCTCAGTACTTTTATTCTTATGTTGACAATTATTTTTACTTTTAGTTTGATTCACTCTCTAAAAGCGCGTTTTCTAGTTTTTTAAAACTATGATTTATTTTTTTTAATATCAAGGGGTCTCATGTCCCACTTTATATATTGCACCAACAACCCACTAACGGTTAATGAGGGCACGGCTTTTAAATGCCTCGTCTTGGAGTGTCGCAGGGGAGAAAATCTATCTGGAAAACACTCATCTGGGGAAATATTATACGCACAATGACTCATACGCCATCGAGTTTCCTCATTTCAGAAAGCAGTGAGTGCAATGGGCATCGCGCCTTCTGCTGATTCACACCTCAAGACTGCTTCCATCTAAAAACGAATCGGACAGAACCTGTTTTTAATGCCATAAATTGAACTGTAGAATAAAAGAATTAAAAAAACATGTCTTGAAAATAGGAAGAGGAATATTGCCTTAAAATGAATAGAATGGAAATGACGGAAAATGGCTATTGTAGTGTGCAGGTTGGACAACCCGGTGGCAACTAGGTATGTTTGGGTTGAGATACTTGAGGCGCAGATTGAAAAACTCACAGGCTTTATTGACACACGTACAATTAGAGACATATAATATTTAACACGGTCCTGAATGGCCGAGTGGTTAGCGCTCTATCGCTCGGTACCACAGGTTTTTCGGGTTCGAGTCCCCGGGTGCCATGGATGTTTGTAGTGGTTCGGAATCCACTTTAAACTGGAGGTCCCGGTCCTAACAGGATCGTAGAGCGTTGCGGAGGCATTGTTACTCCGTGGCTTATCTTCAAGTTACACGCGCCCCTGGGTAATGCAAAGTGAGTAATGTCTGTGCAGCGCTTGCCTTAAGGCATCCAAGACCAAGCTATCTAAGTGTTGGCCAGCTGCATTAGAACAAAAAAAAAAAAAAAAAAAAAAAAATATTTAACACATCCAAAGTCAGATAATTATAGATTCGTGGAAGGATTCCAATTCTAAGCCAAAAACCTGATATTCTTTAAATCACCCTGGTACCTTTATATTGCTGCTTCCGGAGATTCCAACAAAAGCCAAAAACTCTGAGTAAGTTGTAATCAGTATCGAAATTTTCTACAGTTTTTTAGCATACAATCTCTGGATAGAGGGTATAAAACGCTTCTATTATACTTCTACGCTATTTAAAATATTGCTTCGTTTGGTTTGATTTGTCGCTGTACTGTCATTTTGCACACTTTAGGCTAATTAGACCGGTACCTACAGTTTAGCAAGGACTCGAACTACTAACAATTATCCATGCCACCGCCAGGAATCAAACCTGAAGCCTGTGGCACCAAAGATCAAAGCGCCAGCTAAAAAAAATATAAAGGGATGTCGTAGCATTGTATGAATTTTGAAATTCAAGTATTAAATGTTAAGAAAATGGTAGCGTTTGCGATTTAATCAGGTTTTTATACTTTATGAAGTTAAATTTCTCATATGTGAGTCGAGACAACAAGTTTAGCAAACGCTTTTTGTTTTTTTTTTGGAAATGGTCGTTCCACTTTGTGCGCAGAATCGATCAATTTTATCAGAATAAGGGTCGCTTCAACATCTTGTAGATTTGTTTTGATGGCTTTAATTTGCTTCAGAGAGTGATCTGAATTTTTGGAAGTGAATCTAATGTTGAAAATGATCGCCATGGAACAACAATAGCTGTCGGTTTCTCAATTTACTTAGAAAAGATGAAATCAAGAGTTTTCATTTAATACTTGAGAACACAAGTCTATGATTTCTTTTCTGAGCAGAGAAGATGATGATTCGCCAATATAAAATATTTTATAAATTGAATCTATTTCTTTTTAATATGACTCGTGAATAAATACCTGAAATTTTCCCTTTTGCGCCACAGGCACACTAATCGATAATTAGTGCGTAATTTTTGCACACAACTTTTTTTTTCTCCTTCATTCATGTGCGGCCTGATGGTCAATTGACTAGCGCTCTGGCTCTTGATATCACAGGCTTCGGGTTCGAATCCTGGCGGTGGCATGGATGTGTGTTGGTGGTTCGGAATCCACTTTAAACTGTAGATCCCAGTCTAATTAGCTCAAGGGTGCACAAAATGACTGTATAACGGCAAACCAAACCAAATCTTCATTCATGTTACAAAAATTATTGTGAAACTAACGTTTCTGGGAATCTGTAAGTAAGCGTAGGGCTCAGTCTCATATGTCCGCAGAGCGTTGGACGTAGGGCTGACAACCCTATCCCATAAACAAGAAAACATCTCCTGTCTCGAAAACTGCCAGTAGACAGACGGCCGTGGTCCACCATGGTACTGTTGCGCCAATGAAGAAGATATCAAAACCTTCATATACATTTTAAAATATTATAATTATATATTTTTATGATGCATACAGAAATAGAATTAAAAAAAGATAATTTTCTGAGGAATTTCTTTCTCTCGATCAATTGGAAGTAAGTATGGGCGACCTGATTTTTCTGAGCTACATTCAAAAGTGCAAGATCGAACTAATCACAGAAACCCGCGCCCCCTTCTCACATAGTGCACGTTAATTGGTCCCGACACCTCATCAGCCTAATCACGAGTATCACTTTCCCAACAATTTAAACTTTCCCCATCTCATTTCTTAAGTGCATTCTTTCTTTCTTTCCTTTCTTTCTTCTTTTCTTTTTGGATAAAAAGAAAGAAAAAAAACTATTTTAATTTCGGTTTTTTCCCGTTTTCATTGATGATGTTTCACTCCATGATGCTGAAGTCGAATCAAGCAAAGTAGAATCATACAAAAAAAAAAAAGGACAAGGTGTTTGTACTTTCTTGATTACAATAAACTGGTTCCGAAATGAATGTTAGATCAATTAAAAAACATGCTACATGATGACTTATAAGCTTGACTCAAAAATTCCATAGGAAAATCTCCGAATTAAACATTAATGTCAGAGGAATTTCTCCGATAATAACAAAAGGTTAACTTGCAGATACCATATACACAGATGAGGCAAAGAAAGACTATATTAATCACGACCATAGCAGGAAAGCATAATTGGAGATACCATATTCATGATATATACCATAAGGCGAATCTTCAGATTGATTTTAAAAGAACTTCTTATGATAAGATGGATTAATGCCGTACATACCATAAGAGAATCTGTAGATTAATTATTAATATCGAAAATTTCCTATGCTAACAAGAATCACACTGGAGATACCTTATGCACAGCACATAACATAGAATAACCAGGTTAATCTTGATTATTACTGGAGAGCCTCCTATGTTCTTAATGATTACCTAGGAGATACCATATGCTCATTATGTATCATGGGAGAATCACCAGGTTAATCCTTAACATCATAAAGTGAACCTTTTGTGTGGTAAGATGGATAAACCTGGAGATAACCATTGAAAAATGCATACCATAAGAGAATCTGTAGATTAATTATTAATATCGAAAATTTTCCATTTTAACAAGAATTAAACTGGAGTTACCCTATGCTCAGCACATAAAATAGAATAACCAGGTTAATCTTTAATATAAGTGGAAAGTCTACTATTTTATTAATGGTCATCTTATAGATACCACACGCACAGTATATATAATAGGGAATCTCAAGGATAATCTTCAATATCCTAACAGAATCTATCATCAGAATATCATATCATATCATAACAGAACCTGGGTAAGAAGGATTAACCTGGAGATATTTCGTATAATACTGTCGTCGCCTGCTAGCGACTAGTTGTGTGAGGTGGTTTTTGTTGCTGTAGGCGTTTGGGGACGGAAACATTCCAATCTCTTTATATTAATTTATTTACAATATTAACAATAGTTTACGTACAGTAATACACAAGACATCCTATGCGTCTTCTACAATATCTATTATCTAGTATCTCCCTCAGACGCTCCTAGCGTTCTCCTAGTCATCTCAAAATCTAATCGCTTGTACTTGCCAGTTCAACCAGTTCACAGAGTACTGGTCACAATGACGAGCTCTCGCGTCTATCTAATTATAGGTAAACTTTACAATACATACCATAAGAGAATTTGCAAGTTAATCTTTAATATCGAAAATTTGCGATGGTAAGGAGAATCACCTTGGAGTTACCCTATGCTAGACACAGAACATAGAATAAAAAGGTTAATCATTATTGTAACTGGATAGCCTCCTATGTTATTAACGATTACCTTGAGATACCATATGCACAAACAGTATAATACACCATGGGAGAATCTCGAGGATAATCCTTAACATGATAAGAGAACTTTTATTGTAAAGGGATTAACCTGGTGATAACCAAGAGAATCTGCAGGTTAATTATTAATATCCAAAATTTTTATAATAATTAAATTGAAGTTACCATATACTCAGCATATAACATAGAATAACCAGGTTAATTATGAATATAACTTCAGAGCCTCCTATGTTAATAATGATTACCTTGGAGATAGCATATGCACAATATATGCCATAGGAGAATTTCCATTATAATCCTTAACATCATAAGAGAACCTCTTATTGTAAGAAGGATTAAACTGGAGATGATGAACCAATGAGCAATGCATACCATAAGAGAAACTGCAGGTTAATTATTAATATCGAAAATTTCCTATAGTAATAGAAATAACCTGGTGATACCATACGTTCAGCATATAGCATAGAATAATCAGGTCAATCATGAATATAACCGGAGGGGCTTCTATATTATTAACGATTACCTTGGAGCTACCACATGCTCAGAATATACAATATGAGAATCTCGAAGTTAATCCTTAACATAACAGAGCCTCTTATGATAAGAAGAGGGATTAACCTGGAGATAATAATAGCCCTAATTTGGAGATAACCAATGAGCAATACATGCCATAAGAGAATCTGCAGGTTAATTATTAATATAGAAACTTTTTTTTTTTTTTTTTGGTAAGAAGAATTTACCTGGAGATAACATGTGAACAGCACATACCATTCTAGAATCTCCATGTTGATCATTAATATCATAGTGAAACTTCCTATGGTAATAATGATGATCTTGGAAATACCATATGCAAAATGCTGACGAAGGTTAAGTCTCCAAGTTAATCACTAATAAATAATTTGTTGGATGCACTTAATCCCTGTATTAAAGTTATGCGAGTCCGGTTTGAGGCTCTGCTGCAAGGTATCACATTAATTATATTAAAACTCTTGAAAACAAAAATTTTACGTATGATAACTAATTCTCCTTGGTACTTTAGAAATGATGACATTCGTCATAGTCTTGCCCTCCTATCTATTCAAAATTATATCCTCAAGATTGCGGAAAATTTTTATGCAAATCTTGAACACATTCCGAATGAGGAAATTCGTAATCTTCCGAGATATGATTTTCTCTGCCGGAGAATGCTAAACGCCCTCGGGCGGTCTTATATAACATGCAATTACCCTAGACGAACTAGTTCAGTTGTCAGGAGCACCCTGAACTGTTCCTTTAGACATCATTTCTAGCAGCTGCAACTCCATCCTGTGATGGTTTTTATTTTTGGTTTCTTCTTTTATTTTTAATTATTTTCTTTACTTTTACTTTTAAATTTCTTTTTCTTAATTTATGTTTTCTATTATTTAAATTCTCTTATTTACTCGTTGCTCTTTTATTTTATTTTGATCTGGTAATTTGGGACAGACCTGGTTACTTACTGCTTTGTTATTTATGAATGTTTTTATATCACCATGTGACTTACTCTCAGCTAGGAGTTTAGGCCCATATAAGACCATGGAACTCCGTAAAACCTCAAACTGACTGATCCCTGTATTATATAATATTTTTAATGCATTTCACTCACATGGAGATATGAGCACATGAACTTGTTATGACAGGATAATTCCGTAGTACTCTGATGGTAGTACAAAGAATTTAGAAAATTCTTTCTGTAATTTAAATTAAAGATATCTCGTATCTTTTTTTAACGATGATGGGTAGTGAAGACAAACAAAACGTCAGGAAATTTGATAAAGTATTTTCAATCCATTGTTTGCAAAAAAAAAAAAAAAAAAATTAAAAAATGAATATGTATATCCTACTTTTAAGTCGGAAATACACTCAAGAGCAAAACATTATGACCACCCTACATTTTGCAATGAACTCGCCTGGATGACGTGGAAGGCACGTGATCAGGTGGAAGTGGTATTTAACTGCTGCTGGAGAGTCTGAAGAATCGTTCTTTCACTTACTTCTATGTGTGATGGGAAAGGCTGCGGATCTAAGCGACTTTGATAGAGTGCAGATTGTAATGGCTCGAAAGCTCGGAACAAGTATTTCCGAAACTGCACGTGGGTTGTTCGCGATCTACAGTTGTTAGTACTTATGCAAAGTGGATGAATGACGGTGAAACCAGCAGTAGACGACATGGTGTTGGACGTCCACACGCTATCAAAAGAAAGGTCGTCGGACACTGTCACGCATGGTGAAGCAAAACCGGAGCCAGACAGTGGCTCAGCTGACAGCCCAATACAATGCAAGGCCAAGTAGAATAGTATCGGAGAACACTGTTGGATATGGGGCTACGCAGCAAACGTCCCACTCGTGTGCGTTTGCTGACCAAGCGTGCTTGACTTGCGCCGGGCCTGGAACATCGTGACTGGTCCATGGATCAGTCGGAGCGAGTTGCCTGGCCAGATGAATCACGGTTTGTCATTCATAACGTCGATGGCCGTGTCAGGATACGCCCTCTTCCAGGCGAACAGTTGCTCCCTCTTGTCATACACAGGCCGGTGGTGGTGGTGGTGGTATTATGCTTTGGTTGTGGTAGAGCAGGCCATGAATGCTACAGGGTATCTGAACATCATTGCGGACCAGTTGCACCCTTACATGGCCTCTGTTTTCCAGCTGGAAATGGAAGGTTCCAACAGGACAACGCCCCTTGTTACAGGGCTAAAATTGTGCTGGAGTGGTTCCAGGAACATGATGCTAAATTCCAGTTAATGTCCTGGCCGTTTAACTCACCGGATCACAATCCGATAGAACACATTTGGGATGTCCTGGGACGGCAGCTCAGAGTTTAAAGACCACCCATTCGCAATATCTCGGATTTGCGTGACCGTTGCTTAAACATCTGGTATAATTTGTCTCCGGCCATCTACCAGGACTTGTGGCATCCATGCCAAAGCGGGTTGAAGTTGTGTTGCGCGCCAAAAGGTGGGCCAACTCGTTATTGAGAGGTGGTTATAATGTTTTGGCTCTTGAGTGTAAATTGTTGTTGCTGTTACCTATGGCTTTATTAGAACTCAATCCATACAAATTTGGCCACTTACCGTAAAAACAAAAAATAAAATAAAAACGAATCAAAATTAGGGAAAGGAAGGGGAAAAAAAAACAGAGAGAAAAATCAAGGGAAAAAAACAGACATTCTTAATAAAAAACGACCCAAAAAGACCTTAAAAACAAGTTAAATGTTCTAAGGATAAACATTAAAAAAGCTAGAAGCATCTAATAAAAGTTCGTGTGATCAGGATATGTTTTCTCTGGCCCACCAGATAAAGATTACTGAAATCAGCATTCCGCTGTATGTGGAGTCCAGTCCCAAGCAAACAAGTAGATGGGCCTTATTCATTTCCTCTGCAACATAAAGCACCTACTAACAGGAGGGCTGAAAAGTTCGTAGGCTGATACATAGATGGTGCTACTAGTAGTAAATCCATATGATTTTTAGTTAGCCCTAACCTTCAAAACACATGTGTATAAATTTGACAGCTGTTGTACAATTAGTATGCGAGCTATAGCATTTTTAGTGAAGCAACTTTGGTTAGTTCGAAAAAAATGGATAAAGGAATTTCGTGTGTTAATAAAGCATTGCGTTTTGGCGAAAAAAAATACAATTGAAGCCAAGTATTGGCTTGATAAACATGATTCGGACTTTGCACCAGGAAAATCAACCGTAGAGAAGTGGTTTGCTAAATTTAAACGAGGCGAAATGAGCACCGGGGACGATGCGTGCAGTGGACGCCCCAAAGAGGCTGTTACCGACGAAAACATCAAAAAAAGTCCACAAAAATAATTTCTGATAACCGTAAAGTGAAGTGGATTAAGATAACTGAGACCTAAACATATCAAAGGAACGTGTTGGACATATCGTGAATGAATATTTGGATATGCGAAAAGCTCTGTTCAAAGTGCACAATGGACCCAAAACAACAACGAATGGATGATTCTGACCTTCCGTTTCCATAAATTCCAACAGGTGATAGAATCGACTTAGAAAATGACCAAATCACACCCCCTTCCTTTCTTAATCCAAACCGTTTTTTATTCTTTGTTTCTTGTAACTGGAATCAGCTTTAAATAGCAGTACTTAGGATTAAGAAAAACGTTTTTAATTAAAATTATATTAAACAGTAGTTTTGTATACATTCAAAATCAATAATAATTATGAATTTCCTCCCAAAAAGTAACTTTTTTGCTTAACTTAAACTTACTTTTTGTTGTAAAAATGAGGTATACCCTAAGATTTAGCAAATCAATCGTTAACGAGGTATAGCAAACCAATTGTTAATAAGGTATAGCCAATCAACCTCACACACAGAGAGAGCCACAGAAGGACAAAGCCCACAGTCACCCTCACAAGTCTCTGCTAAAGTAATTAATTTAACTAATTCCCCATAATATTTCACCAACAACAATACCCCTGCAAGCCGAAATGGGCTGACATTAGAGCGAGACATCAGAGCGGCCATTTAAGATCCCCGGAATGGACTAAATCTGCAGAGGACCAATCCCGGCCAGGCCCCGCCCCCTTCTCGTATATTACATCTTAATTGGTCGCCCATCAGCTTAATCACTATTGTCAACTTTTGCCAACAATTCAAACTCCCTCCCCCCTCATCCCCCAGTCTCATTTCTTAAGTGCACCTTAATTTTTTTTGTGGACAAGAAGCTATATATATATATATAGATAGATAGATAGATAAAAAAGATCTTTTTTTTTTTTACTTTCTTTATGTATTTTTTTTTTGCCGCCCACCCCGAGATGCCGCGAAATCGAACAAAGAAGAATCTTCAGGAAAAAAAAAAAAAGGAAGGTTTCGGGGTGCACCAAGGAGGGATGGTACCCTTTCCTCCTTTCTTAATTACAATAAATTGGCTGCGAAACGAGCAATAGATTAATGTGATGGCGCGTTATTCCCGGTGACTTATTAGCGCAAGCACGGCACCTGCTTGAAACGCGCATTACCATAGAATCCACGGACCTACTTTAATCATCCCCAATCGCTCCCCGGGAACGCTCTCTCCTACACTTTCTGATGAGTTTTCTGATTACATTACTTCCTCCACCCCCACACCACCCCCTCCGACAACCCCTCCCATTCAATTACCGCGGCGAGGGCGCATGCGCGGGGGAAGGGGGCCTGCCTCAATTTATCGCCCACTATAAAACCCCTCTTTACAACGCTTTAGAGTAGCCCTATTCTCACGTGATTCTAACGGTACTCGCATTAAAGTTTGGGGATGATCAAAAGGTTGGAGCGCCTCGTGTCTTCTTCTCCACCACCCCCGCCCCCTTCAGAAAGGGAGGAAGGGGGTGGGGAGATGGGGGTGGACGAAGAAGATCAAAAGGAGCATTTTAAAGGGGCTGTTTAGGAGATTTTCCAGGGATGAAAATGCCAGAAGATACTGCAGCTTTGGGAGGAGGGTATTTTAAAAGCGGTTTTGGCAATGGAGAACGGCATTTGATGATCGTTTTCGACTTGTTAAAAAGGTTTTCTTGCTTGTAGTAAAACTGGGTTTTAATTTGGGTGTTGTTTTGGATTTCGGAATGATATGGGAGGGATTATATTGTTTGGTGCATCGTTATCGTTTAATATGTATAGGTGATTTCTTTTATAGTGAAAAAATAGTGGATGTTAGGTTTTAATTTAATTATTGTTATGGTTTGAGTTTGGTTGGATGTTAGGTTTTAATTTCATTATTATTTTTTTGAGTTAGTTAAATAGTTTTTTTTCTAGTTGGCTTGTGTTGAATGTCGTAGGTTTTAATTTCATGTTGTCCATATAAAAAATAAACAAAACAGAATAAAATTTTGTTAATAATTATCGTCATGTTTTCAATTTTAATAAAACGAAATTCTTCTGATGCTATTCCTTTCAAGGATTGAAACATTCTATGAAAAAAAAATTAATATATATACTCATATATTTGTGTGTGGTGTAAATGTATGAAATAATTTAAGCAGTGTCGATTTCTAGAGGAAAATAACACGCAATTTAAGATCAAGTTAAGTCTGACTTTTTTGCTCCTACTATTAGTTCACACTCTTCCTTATCTTGTCATAAACACTGTCATAAGACCGTTTATTCATACATTACGGCATTTTTTTGAACTTGTAGTGGACATGGATGAACCACAGTTTTTACAAATACATCCATGTGTCCCCATGGAAGGAGGGAAAGTCGAGTGCAGCTTCTATTCTGATGGAGCATCGCGTAGCCAGAAGTCTGAGACACGTTACGGCCATTCATAGGAGACCCCTACGGCTTTAATTTCATTATTGTTTCGGTTTGCGCATGCCAGAGGTTAGACACTCGGCCATTCAGGGTTTTAATTTCATTATTGTTTCGGTTTGGGTTTGGTTGGATGTTAGGTTTGGGTTTCATTATTGCTTGTGCTTGAGCCTGATGGCCGAGGAACTAGCACTCCGGCGCTCGGTACTTCGGGCTTGATTCCAGGTGGCACCATGGATGTTTGTCGGGGTTCGGAAGGGCTGACAAAGTCAGCGCGACTGAGCAAGTCAGACTTCTACCACGGTAAACTGTAGATCCCGGTTTAATTAGGCCAAAGTGTCCGCAAAATTATCGTAGAGTGACAATCAAACCAAATCCATGCGATATTAGGTCTGCTAACTGTATTGGGCCTGATGGCCGAGTGACTAGCGCTCTGGCCCCTCGGTGCTTCGGATTCGAGTCCTGGAAGTGCCATGGATGTTTGTAGTAGTTCGGAATCCATTTTAAACTGTAGGTCCCGGTCAAATATGGTTGTTGAGCCTTGGGCCTGACAACCCTACTCCGTAAAAAGAAAAACATCTCCGGTCTCGACATCTGCCAGTAGGCAGACGGCCTTACCCCCACCATGGGGCTGTTGCGCCAATGATGATGATGTTGATTGCTTTGGTACATTTCATTTAGAATATCTCACTTGATTCTAATTTCTGCGAAATCGAATTAAAAAAGAATCTCATGAAAAAAAAAAAATTATGAAATTCTCAGATATTTGTCCTTTAAACTTGTAATTGGGTTCTAGTTTTTATGTTGTTTTAGGTCAGGGGTGGCCAACTCAGATGACTTTGCAGCCCCTTTGGAAATGCATCCCAACTCCGTGGCCCGCATATAAAATTCTATATCCCCTTATTAGATTTAGACCCACTGTAGACCACAATTGAAACATAAGGAGTTATTTTCGTGTTATTATTCTTACAAGTAAGCATAGATAATAGAGTTTTTGTATAACGTTTTTTATCGTCCGATATTTTTCTTCCTAGCGCGCATGCTCATAGGAAACATTGTACTATTACTCCTGCATATCTGTAATATTGTATTATTGCGCATGCGATTTAAGATAAGTTCATCAGAAATGCTTTCAAAATGCATTAGCGGACGATAAAAAAAACGTTATGCAAAAACTCTCTAATAATAATAATGATACTAAATGTACATTGTCAAGAAATATATAACAATCAAAATGAAATATAAAAAATAGATAAATTTAAATGAAATTATTAAAAAATATTTATTTTACTAGTGCAATATTTGTTTCTCTACTCTTTCAGTCAGCTTTTTGCAAATAGATTTCCGTTTGGGATATTTTCACATCGTACTAGGTGTGGCAGATTAGTTATGTTTGAGAGTGTTTTGTGTTGGGTCCATTTCATTTAAAAAAATAAACCCCTATTCGCAGGTTTAAGTTGAACAAAAGCGCTAACAACACAACTAAGAGTCAGGTTTGCTCTGCTATCAACAATCATAAATGCTGTTTTCCTTTTTTTTTTTTTTTTTTTTTTTTTTTTGGAATCATAAATGAAATAGAATAGCTTGCCTTAACAATATTGGAAGGTTGTTGTAATGTTACACCAAACATTTTTTGTTTAGTCTTTAATTGCAACTTAAACTCCTTGAGCTTCTTTTATCGAATTTCAAATAATCCTTAAGTTTTTGTTTGGTAATGCCTCTTAACATTATATTCCTTAAATGCAGTAACGACCTCTCGACAAGTTAAACACAATAACTTTGCATTTTGAACTGTGAAGAAGTACTTTTCTTTCCATTCTTCGCTATGCTTTCTATTTTCGTCCACTATTTTTCTTTTCTTTCTTGAAAATAAGAGAGATAATAAATACAGTAGAAGTCGTAATGATGTATAAAAGTAAAAAGTCTGTAAGTCGAACTTCAAAGGAGACGCCAAATAATTCGACTTATGGAGGATTTCGACTTTTTGCACGGATTTTGTAAGGAAATATTCAACTTGTAGAGGTTTACATTCTTTCTGACTTATTTTGAGTTAGAGATGTAAAATAAATAAAAATTCAAGCTGCAGAGGTAATAAGCATGCATATATTATGTACTACAATAAAAATCAAAATAATTCCGAAACAACCTTAAAATTAAAAAATATTATGTATTAAAAAAATCAATTATTTATTTATTTACTTTAGACAATTCGATCATTCTCTATCTATAGCATTATCTAAGCTATAAAGAGCAGACAATTCTTTTTCTTCCGAGTTGCTATTTCATAGAATTGGTTATACTATTTACTGTATACTCATACATTGTTTTCTAAGAAACAATGACGGGCATTGTCGGAAAATCCTTAAAAAGTCGGTAACTTATTTTCTTCGAGCTTTGGAGGTAATTAGTTTCAAATGATCGAGTTGTAAAAGTTGTAAAAAAGATTGTAAAATCAAACATTGCTAATGTTCGAGATACAGAGGTCCAATTTTTTATTGGGGTTACGGAGGGAAAAATATATACCAAAATGGCTTGTGGGGATTGACTCATTATTTCTATTTATAGAGGGTTGAAATGTCGAGTCATGGAGGTTTGGGGGCTTGAAGGAAGGAAACAAAAAAATGTTTTCGAGTTGTGGAGGTTTTTCGACTTATCGACGTTAGACTTAAAAGAGGTTCTTCTGTATATCTATTGCTAATTGTTAAATTAAAAGTCATTTCTAATTTAATGGGAGTTCTTAACTGGCTGTTGTTACTTTTAAATATATTATTGAAGTATAAGTATATTAAGGTAATTATCCTGCAATCTCAGCACACAAAACGAAACCCAAAAAGCAAATTTTCCTTGAAACTCAGAGTCTGATTTGCTCTGCTATCAACAATCAACTGTGCGTATCTAGGAATAGTCATTGCGTCACTGAGATCACTTAAAAGGAAACATAGAACCATATTAGATGTTCCAAGATACGTGCATCATGAGTTCGCAGAATATAATTTAATTATTCTGCGAACTCATAACTGTGAACTCATCAATAAAACAGGCAATATCTGTCCTATATTCGTAAAAATATTTTTTTTTTAATCAAAGTTAATTTTTCAATTCCTACAATTAGTTCACACTCTCCTATATATATCTTGTTCAAATTTTCAATCCTTCATATAATAATTTTTTCATTCATCCACTCAAGTTCAAATTCCTTTTTTTTGAACTTGTAGTGGATGATACTGGATGTTAATACGGTTTTTTCAAATATTAATTCAGTCATTAAATTCAATTAATTAATTTTAGTTTTTTTTTTAGTTTTAAGTTGCATGCATCTAATAATAGATGGCGCCAGATGTAAGAAGAAAATTTCAACTTTATTTGTAAAGGACTTTTCTGCAATAGAGTGGGGGAAAAGTAGGTATTGACTCTAAATTTTTTATTTTTAATATTACTGGTTAAGACTTTGATTACGGATTAAAGATACTGATGAATCACTTTGATCGTTTTTGGTATTGTTTTAGATTACTTTTTGTACTTCTTGACATCAGTATTAATTTCGTTTCATATGATTGGTTTTCATAAATAATTTTTATTTATTTATTTTATTCATTCATTCATTTATTTATTTCTTTTATTTCTTTATTTCTTTTACTCATTTATTTATTTTATTTATTCATTTATTTTATTTATTTAATTATTTTGGATGAAATATTTTTAAACATGGTAACTTTGTTTTATTTCAGTGCTGTTTTGTGCTTTAGATTTTCTGTGACATCATATTTAAAATCCATTTACCCATGAAACATTTTTATAATGTGCTTTCCGTTTCATGAAAATTTGGTATTTTTATGAGAAAATCTTAAAGAACGTTTTTTTGTTGTTACCTATGGCCTTATTGGAACTTGCGTTAAATTTGTTTGCAGAAACGTATAGAAAGTTGCAGAAGGCCTTCGGTGAGCAAACTATATCGGAAAGAAATGTTTACAAGTTGTATAAATAGTTTAAAGAAGGCAGAGAAACGTTGAGTACGAAGAGCCCTCTGGTCGATCATCCACCTCAACCGACGAAACTCACGTCCAAAAAAATTAAAGATTTAGTCTTTGCAGCCCGTCGATTTACAATTAGAGATCTTGCTGATGATGTCGGAATTTCGAAAAGATCGGTCAATTCCATTTTGGGCCTCAAACGCGACAAATCTCGTTGGGTACCGAAAACACTGAATGCGCCCGCTCACACTGCATTGATTCTTCGTGACATTTTCGCCAAAAACGAAACCCATATCGTTCCACAACTGCTGTATTCACACCATTCGACTTCTGACTATTCCCTAAACCGTTACGAGTCAATTAATGAGATTCAACGTGAATCGCAGCGCGCGATGACTTTTTGCCCTTTTTCATTCCTGCCGATGACTTTTTAGCATGCATTGAGGATTGGAGAAAAAGTTGGAATAAGTGCATTGTGTCCGGAGGGGATTAGTTTGAAGGCGGTGAAATAAACTTAGAAGAATAAATAAAGAGTTTTTGAAAAAAAAAAAAAAATAATTGGCCTTACTTTTTGGGCACAGTAGTATGAAATAGAAATGAGTTTCTTATATATTATTATTGTATGCCTTCTTTATATAAATAGTATTATTTTATTGAATATATAATACTATATTTCCTACAAAAAAATTTAAAAAAAAAAAAGCAGTTTTTGATGTAATATTAATTTTATTGAGACTTTAAATAATGTAGCATAATATCTCCAGAAGGTTTAAATAAAATATTGAAAATAATAAAATTTATCTAATGTGTGTTATTGTTTAATGGAATTTTTAAATTCAATTTTTTAAAACTATTTATAAATCATTAAAGAAAATTATTTGTCTATTTAATAATAAATCATTCTTTATCCTTGTATAATTCTATCATTTTTAATTTACATATACATTATACCGTCTGCAATATAGCCTTATATTGCCTACAATTAAATACAATGGTTGTCACTGATGGATCATTTAAAATAAAAAAATTCGATAAAATGTTAAAAATATATATACAGTAGAACCTCTGTAAGTCGAACTTCGACATCTCCTTTTTTTTTTTTTTTTTTTTCAATTCCCTCTATTAGCTCACACTCTCTCCCTATATATATCTTGCTCAAATTTTCAATCGTTCATAAAAATACTTTTTATTCATCCACTCAAGTTCAAGCACATTTTTTTGAAACTTGTAGTGGATAACACTGGATGAATACAGTTTTTTTCAAATATTGATTCAGTAATTAAATTTAATCCATTAATTTTAGTTTTTTTTTTTTTTTTAGATTTATGTTTAATATACAGTAGAACCTCTGTAAGTCGAACTTCAAGAGAGGCGCCACATAATTCGAGTTATAGAATTTTCGATTTATTGAGGATTTCGACTGACACGGATTTTGTAAGGAAATATTCGACTTGTAGAGTTTTAGATTCCTTCTAACTTATTTTGAGTTAGAGAGGTGACATAAATAAAAATTCAGGTTACAGAAGTAATAAACATGTTTATTTGCAACTTAAAAGTTATATCAATAAAAAATCAAAATAATTCGAAACAAGAAATAAAATTAAAAATATTATGTATTAAAAAAAGTGAGTTATTATTATTATTATTATTATTATTTTTTGCTTTAGACAATTCAATCGTTCTCTATCTATAGCATTATCTAAGCTATAAAGAGCAGAAAATTCTTTTTCTTCCGAGTTGCTATTTCATAGAATTGGTTATTCTATTTACTATATACTCATACATTGTTTTCTAGGAAACAATGACGCATTGTCGGCAAATCCTTAAAGTCGGTAACTTATTTTTTTCGAGCTTTAGAGGTAATTAGTTTCAAATGATCGAGTTGTAAAAGGTTATAAAATCAAACATTGCTAATGTTCGAGATACAGAGGTCCAATTTTTTTTTTCGAGTTATTGAGGGAAAATAGACACCAAAATGGCTTGGTGGAGATTGACTCTTTATTTCGACTTATAGAGGGTTGAAATGTGAGTCATGGAGGTTTTGGGGCTTGAAGGGAAGGTAGCAAACATTTTTTTCGAGTTGTGGAGGTTTTCGACTTATCGAGGTTCGACTTAAAGAGATTCTACTGTATATCATACAGGATATAGCTTACATCCGAGCAATAAAAAGAATAAAAAGTATTTAATCACCATCCTTTCTATGGCATTAACCTTTGATGTTTTTTTATTATGAATAAATATATCGCTTGTTTCGTTTGTCTGTTTTATAAACTTGTTTTACTTGTTAAGGCAAACGTTTTGAAATGATGCCAATGATACATTTCCGTCATACTATTTAGGTAAATCATATGTTTACGTGATATCGTCCTTCTTGAATTCCTACTATTAGTTCACACTCTCCCTATATATATCTTGTTCAAATTTCTAAGCGTTCATAAAATATTTTTATTCATCCACTCAAGTTCAAATACATTTTTTTTTTCTTGAACTCGTAGTGGATAACACTGGATGTTAGGAAATATTAATAAATTCATTAAATTTAAATAATTCATTTAGTTTTATATGGGAAAAAAAATTTCTCTTCTATAAGATATTTGAGCAGGATATAAATGTAGGAATAATTAACGTCAGTAGCGAAGCGTGTAGATAGCTGGAAAAAAAATTTCTTTTTTCATTCTGGGTTCTAGTCTGAGTCGAGGAGGGAACAAAATGGAAAATGAAACACGTGAATAAATGAGTGATAGAAATGGAAAGTGTGCATGTGAGTGAGAGAGAATTTTTCTAAATAAAAAAAGGAATGAAAATTATTTATAAAGGACTTTCTGCAATAGAGCGAAAAAAAGTAAAAATTGCTTTAAAAAAAAATTTTTTTTTTTTTTTTTTTTTTTTTATGCATCGTGTTAACGGAATGGGAAAATTTATGTTTGCTTTCACCGGATTCGACTCATTCGATAAAGTATTACTATTCTCAAACTCATGATCAACACATAATCTTGACAACGAATTTTAATCGTTGCCAAACGATTAGTAAAAAATAACTAACCTTAAAACTTAATAAAAATTAAATTGTAAATCGTTTGCAGACAATTTTTTAATTTTTACTTACTTAAAATAAAAATTAAACTTAATTTTTAATTAAATAATTTATTTATTTAATTAAGTTTAATTAATTTATTTATTTTAAGTAAAAAATTTCTTAAAAAATTGTCTGCAAACATTACAATTTTATTTTCTTTTTATTATTAACCGTTTGGTTAATATTTGCGTGAAAGAAATGATTTTCCGTCGCATGGCAACGTATGGTTAATCGTATTCTAAAAATCTATTTTGTAATAGAATGGTTTATTTTTAAATATTCAATGTATAGAATGAGTTTTAATGGAAATATTTTTTATCGTTCCTTTAAAGATGTGATTTTTATTTGCTTCGGGAAATAATATTTCGCTTTTCTATTTTAAATAGATGATAAAATTATTTTAAGCAAATTCTTATCATCAGAAAGAAACAAATGCGAACAAAATCATTTAACCTGGAATTTAATGCAGGTACGATTTTCTTGATGATTACTTTATGTAAGAAATTAAAAAAATATCAAAAACTAATGAAATTAAAATGGTTATTTTGATAACAAAATTTGTATATATTATTTTTGTTATATTAGTTTGATAATTATTATAGCAATTGATAATTGATAAATATTATGGCAATAGCAATGTTTTTAAATCATTATAATTTAAAATGAAATTAATGTTTAGTAGTATATATAATAAATATAATAAATATTTTTGAAAAACATCAAGTAAATGCTTATTTTTTGCGTATTGATATAATAAACTACGTTTTTTGGTTTCTTGTGTAAGAAATATTATTGCAATTTTTGAGATAGTTGATGATATAATTTTATTGTAAATTTTGTTGACAAATTTATAGATAAAAATGAAAGATTAAAAGCTGAGATTTTCTAGTACAACTGCAGGCATTTATTCACCGATAAAATATTATAGCTGGTTATTCAAAGATAATCCATTAAAAATTTAACTGTTTTGAATTTTTGACTTTTTTGCGTGTCTTAAGTGTCTTGCAATATTTATAAAATTTGTTTTTCACTGATTTGTTGAAATTTATTTTCTCGAATAAGAAATCATTCTTAAATACAGATGTTGCGTTCAAGTTATTGCTTATTATTCATTCATATCAAAATAAAAACGAATTCTTCAAAATTTTAATGTTTGTTTTATTTATTTTTTGTTTTAGGTTAATTTAAGGGAGTAAAAGAGCCTAAAGAGAAAGTATTTTCCGGCAATTTGAACACATTTTTGCCAAAAACAATTTACTCTTGAGAAATTGTATTTCTCCGAAAAAAAAAAAAAAAAAAGAATGGATCTCTTGATAAGTAGTGTTACAAATTGAAAAAAACAGAGAAACCACATTCTTTAAAAATATATAAAAATTACATTGCTCACTTAATTTTAATGAAGGTAAGATTATTCTTAAATTTACTTTAGGTCAGATGCCGGAAAAAAATTTTTAATTATTGAAATTAGAATGTTTAATTTAATTATATTATTATATATAATTTTATATAATTTGATTATATTAATAAATAGTTCATTCAAAAATTAATTTTGATTACACTGTTGCATGTTATGGCTCATTTCATGTGATCCATCAGAGACGAAGTCAATTCTCATGGTAAAGAAGAACAATTTGCAGGTTCACTTTTTTTTAAGCATCAGCATAAAAAAGCTCAATTCAATAATGAGATGTCCTTTTGTAAAAAAAACTTTGTAGTTACGATTTTTAACCCTTAAAAAGTCGCATTTTATTTTTTTTTTTTTTTTTTAATGTTTGTTTAATGTCACATTTGTATAAATAATTAACAATGCCTCTTCTATTTATGAACAAACAAATGTCAGTGTTAAGTACTGATTAGGAAACTTAGCATTTACCATAAATAATTTTTTATCAAAAAATAAGCTGGTGTTAAAACTACGTCGTATAATGTGCGAAAATAAACTTTTTTTACTTTCCTGAAAATACTTCTAAAGTAACAGAATGCTATGTTAATCCCGACAAAAAGAATTAAAAATTTAAATTTTACACATTTTGATATTATGTTTACAAGTAGCGTTGGAAAAAATGCAATTACGTAAAAAAGAAGTATGACTTAATTCAAGTTAGTAACAAAAAACGTCAAGAAAAATGCCCGAATGTGATTTGTGCTGTAATGCATGCAACGTAAATTTTACTAACAATCTTCATATAAATATGGTTTTTAAAGATAGATGAGATTTTTAGTGTTATAGATCATCTGTTTTTCAGTTTGAAATCAAGAAAGACTCATTCTAAATAAAAATTTGTGTGGGTAAGAATTGAATTTCTAAGAATTGAATAAGTAAGAAAAAGAAAGTTCTATTTTGCAATCCTTAACTTTTTAAATATTTAAATTACTAAGTAGAAATATGAAAAAAATTTGTTCTTACTCTGATTTAAAATTCATCAAAAGAACTGAATGTCAATTTTTATAACTTGATTCGGTTCACTATTAGTTTTTCTTTATTTTCTGCAAGTTTAGACGATTTTTAAATGTTAAATAAAAAAAAATGTTAAGTAAAAATATAAAAAATCTTTAATATCTTATTTTTTTCTTTTTTTATAGGTTAAAAAGTCTACCAGTATAGAATGGGGAGTTCGAATAATTTACAAAGCAAAAATAAAGTATTAAAGGTGCGTTACGATCACAATATTCCAAAATCCATGAAAAAGTCTGCAATCTAGTTGTTGGAAAATAAAAAGACAGACATTACTCGGATATTTCAAATGCATCTAGCGAAGTTGTGCTACTAGAAGAATGCATCTATGATTTCACGCAACTTTGTGAAGTTGTACTCTTCAAGACGCCATTGGAAGCAATCACATCCCATTTCACAAGTTTCAGGTATTATTTTCTCTATAGAATTTGTGGTTTGATTCATAATCTGAATGTATAAGTTATTCCGAAAGTACATCCTCATCAGCAACAACAACAACAGCAATATATTCAGTACCAAATTTCCGATCCTAATTGCACTTTATTTTTAAAAATGTATTGCTTTTGCAAGAAGACATACTATGAGAATTTTGATGGACAACAGTTGGTGACCGATTTTAAGTTGGGTTTAAAATAGGATGAGAAGTCTTCAAATCAGATTTCTCCAATTCTGTAGAAAATACTCCTTAAAGATGAGAAATTAGAGGAACAACACTTCTTGTGAAAAGTTGCAAAAAAAAAGGAATCACAGTTTTATATGTATTTTCCTACAAAACTGAGTTGCCAAACTCATCATAATTCAACCTTAGAACATGAACACATAAACCTCATCCTGAAAAATGTATTTCAGAAGCAGCAGTCAGGACGAGCTCTTCACCATCTACAGGAATGATACCCACGACACTAGTAATTCGGAAGAAATGCGCCCTTCTACGTTCAATGCATCTGAAGGTTGTGAGAAATGCGATTTGATTTTTCAAACAAAGTCGTGAAGAGTAGGCGGACAACAATGTTTTAATCATCTTTTCATGAACACAGAGTGACACGAAACATAACACTGAGTTACCCACAGTGTGTAAAGACTACAAATTGTAACTTGATAAACGAGAAATTATCATGAAGAGGGCATAAGATTTAAAAATATAATTATTCCATTCAGTACGGCTTAAAATAGCCATAAAAATAATCACATTAATTTAGAATTTTGTTACTATGTTGTAAACTGCAAATTTGGTCCACAAAAATAATTCACCCTTTTTAAACTGTTTAAATCTCTTAAAATGAAAAATTATTGCGTAAAAATAAGAACTGCTTACTTACGTTAAGAACTACTGATTATTTAAAATGATTGTTTTTATTTTTAAATACCTTTTTGAATGTCATTTTTATATACGACTATTGTAATGCAATGCATAATTAACTAGCAAAATATTCTATGTTCTTACACATGAATATTCTATGATCATTTCACATATTTATTTATTATTCCTTATTAAGTTTTACATAGCAGCTAAAATGTGATCATTCATCTGAACATCAATTTAAAAGTAATATTAAGAGAAGGATTATTTTATTATTTTGCTTTAATTAAAGTTTTTTTAACCATTATTGTTTTGTCTTAAAAGGGTTCGTGGAAAATCTGTTGTTGGTATTAAATTTAAAAATAATTATTTCAAACAGAAAAAAAAAAAAAAATCGATTTATACATACGAATTCAAAATTTCTTACGACTATTTACAAATATAATATGATGGAGTGAAATTGTTATTGTTAATCTTAAAAGTTTCAGTATATTCTTCGAACTGCAGCAAGATCCATTTATTTATTAATTATTCATCAAAGGTCGCATATTCATCAAAGGTTTCGACAAGCCATGATTCCTGAAATTTTTGCCATGTAGATCATCCATTACATCTTTACGCATGTTATATTAGGTCTTTTACATGCTATAAATAAACCCAAACTTTTATTGGTTATCTTTCGTAACAAGACGCTCTCACCGTTCAGAAGCGGTCTCCTGACGAACGCAGTATCATGAGCGCAGATAGCACAGTTCCAATACCTCGGTGGTTGACTGGGGTGCCTCGACGGTACTGCAAGTAGGCTAAGGATGACCCGGATCCATGAACTTGGTGGCTGAAGGTGATGGCCTTGTTCTAAGATAAACAATTAAAATAAGGGGTTGTTTAGACATCTAGGCCAAGCCCACGAGCCCATATATACTCATGGTTGAAGGGGAAGGAAGCAGCTTCTGTTGGGATGGAGCACCCGTAGGTAGAAGTCTGACTTTCGGCTCCGTGACGCTCTTACAGTCATAGGAGAACGGGACTTATGGTTTAAATTGGATTCCGAACCATTAAAAACATCCATGACACCTCCGGGACTCGAACCTGAAACCCTGTGGACCGAGCGCCAGACACTCGCCCATTCAGGCCCCTTAGATTTATTACTTTTACTTACTAACGATAGTTTTTATTTTGTTTGTACCTGTTTCAAAAGCACAACGAGGGATTCTGCTACTGTAAAGCCACTTTAATTTGTATTGAAATTTCCCATGCCTGATTGGGGGGCTAAAAACCATCGGGAGGCCTTTCTGGCCTATGAATTTATTTTTCCCTTGCCAAACATAAGGGTGACATCTTTTTTAAATTTCGATCGTTGGTTTTATTCTATTTAGCAACAACATTATTTTTATTCGATGACTGCCTTCTGTTTTAGGCTACGATCAAGTCAACTTGTTTAAAAAAATCTGTTTCTAAATTTAAAAAAAGAAGACTTTTGGCAACACATTTCAACAAAACGTGTTTAAATAAAATATACCATTAAATTAAATTTCATTTAAGCTAATTTAAATAAAATGATTAACAATTCGTTTGCCGAGACTTACATTAATTTAGAATTGATTCATTTTTGCTTATTTAATTAAAAATTGGCATACATTTATCTGTTATGTTTACGAAAAACAGTTCCGTTTCAATTTTAATTGAAAAGTAAAATAACTGAGCTTGATTTTCAACAGAATATTTATAGCATAGCATTCAGATTATAGTGATTCAATCGAATGGGAATCAAATATGAAGTCATAAAACTAAGAGAAAAGTTAATCCTTCTTAAGGGCTGAAAAATAATTCTTCTCTAGAGAAACTAAATTGCTATTTGCAATCTCTCGGCCCAAAAGAGGTCTTGGCATAATTTTAAAATAAATTTGCAAAAACTTGATGAAACTAAATTGCTGTTTTCATGTTAATAATATTTTTAAAAAAAAAAATTATTTTTAACTCTTTCATTGATGCTTTATGCCTTCTCATTGAACCTCCCTCTCCATTGAAAACAAGTAATATAAACAAAAAAAAATTTTTAAGTCAATTCCTACTTTTTTCCCTCTATTGCAAAAAGTCCTAAATTGCAAATAAAGTTGAAATTTTCCTCTGACATCTAGCGCCATCTATTATTAGATACATGCAACTTAAATCTAAAAAAAAAAAAACAATTAATTAATTAAATTTAATGAATGCATTAATATTTGAAAAAAAAAACCATATTAATATCCAGTGTCATCTACTACAAGTTCAAAAAAATTTGTTTGAAGTTGAGTGGAGGAATGAAAAAGTATTTAATGATCGATTGAAAATTTGAACAAGATATATATAGGAGAGTGTGAGCTAATAGAAGGAATTGAACAAGCTACTAT
>BPLR01017406.1:0-97808 GCA_021605095.1 Caerostris extrusa
CCTGTCTTGTGATCCATAGTAAGTTTTTCATCTAATATTAGTAATAATAATTTTATCTCTACTTTAAAATATTCTTGTCCAATACGACCGTATGATCGATAATGTAAAAAAATATTTATTTACATTTTCTTTTCACAGAAATTATGCAATACATGAATATTTTTAATGAATCAACATCGTGGCCCTGTCTAGTGTGCAAAACTAGCATCTATGAAGTTTTCAGGTTTAAATATTTCAGCAATATCCATTACTGTCGCTGTTTACAAAAACCAGAAAACTCAGATTACGACAAAATCCTTAAGCATATGGAGCATACAAATTGTCCTTATATGAATGGAATAATAAAATATAAATAAAATAAATTAAATTAGATAATATAATATAATAATAGTAACACTGAAGAATAACTTTTTTTCAATGGTATGGAATTTAATGGAAGCAGACATAAAATGCACTGTATTGATATTTTTATAGAATAGCGTTTGAGTTATAGAAAGTATTCCTTAATTATTTTAGAAGTTTGAAATTGTTTCAATGTATTCTTTGTATAGTAAGGGATAAAACCATCGGTAGCATGATTGAATTTAATTTTTAAAATGTGTCAATGTTAATTATTCTTAAATATATCGGACTTAAATATTACCTTATAAATTTTGTTATTGTCATTTGTTTTTTCAGTTGATTAGTTAAAAAGGAGATTCAAATAACAACTATGACAGATACGAGGGTTTTATAATGAAATGGAGGAAATGATTATAAGCTTAATATTTTATGTTTTTACGTCATGTATTTCATATATGGGAGGAAAATTAAAATAAATTAATAACTATAACAGAAGTATTTAAATGTATCGAATATTCACTTTTCCAATATTAATGTAGTTTATATAATTAAAAGCACAAATTTAAATATAAATTAAATTTTAAAAAAAGTGAAAACAGGCCAAATGGAACTAAAACTTCCATTCTTTTAAAGCTTATATCGTAGTCGACAGTTTCTTGTGAATTAGCAATAGATGTAATAAAAATATTTAAAATTTAACATATATTTTTATGTGTAATACTGTAACAAAGCCTAACATTTTAAATTACCTCTCTGATATATCTGAGAAATCGCATAGAATCAAATGAAAATAAACTTTCTATTCTCATAAAATCCACATCGTTATTTCTTCCAAATTAGCGTTCGAGCAAATAAAAATATTTAAAATGTATCACATATTTGATTTATGATTAATATTACAACTTCTAACATTAAAACACAGCTATTTAAAATTAAATTTTTCATACATATGAAACATTTTAAAGAGGGCAAAATTAATCTAAACCTTCTATTGGTAGAAAACTTATATCGTCATTTCTTTCAAATTACCCTTAAAGCTAATGAAAATATTTAACATTCATCATATATGATATTTATGATTGAAAGTAATGTAACTTTTCTAACTAGTATTGTATTACAAACTCAGTTATTTGTGGAATATTTAAAATTACATCTTTGATACATCTTAAAAAATTGTTAAGAGGCCAAATGAAACTATGACTTCCATTCTTACACAATCTGCGGGTCATTTCTTGTGAATTAACATTGCAGAGCATACAAAAATATTTAAATTTAATACATATTTAATTTTATGAATAGTATTATAACTTCTGGCATAAAAAAGGAAAGCTATTTGTTGAATATTATATTTCAATTTATCTCTTTTAAAAATTGCAAACAGGCCAAATGAAACCAAACCTCCCATTCTTAGAAAACCTGTATCGTCTTCCATTGCGAATTAGCGCTTCCTTATTCAACCAGACCTAACGCCAATAAAAAATAAACCCAGTTCAACAGCACAATAGCATTATTCAATGGCTCCAAATTATAAAGTTATTTGATCTCCAAACACACCGAAATTTACTGAAAGTACAATTCCAACAGAATTAGCAGAGATCCGAATTACTTGGGAGACAAAAGAACTCGAACACGAAAAGGGAGAAGAAAGGGAAGGGGAACTCTTCAACTCGAGTTTTATTTTGTCTCGCACCCTTGTTCCTTTCGAGCAATGCCTTTGAGTCGCTTTGTGTTGAGGTTATCATAAGAGGAGGGAGGGACTTTAAGCTGTGAAGTGGGTTAGGTTTTAAAATGTGTCTTTACATAATGGCGTTCTTTCCATTCTCTTAGTTTCTAAGAAGATGGCAGAGGTTTAATTCTGTGTCTCGTCTTTGACGAATTGTTATTCCCTTAATTTAAATGCTTGAATGGATGTTATTGAATGGCTAGCATATTGTTAAGTGATATATTTGTTCCAGACTTAATTGTGGAATATATCAGCTCTTTGTTTAGTCCAATTTGGAATCATGTTTATACCATTTATGTAATTTACAAATTCCAGACGCTCGACAGTTTTTCTGCAATTACAATGACAAACATGACTCTTGTAGTGGTAAGGCGGGAAGTTAGCGTTCAAAAGGCTTGAGGTGTGAAGCTATTGTGGAAATCGTTGCAATTGCTGATTTCTATAATGAGAACACGATTATGGCTACTAGCATATTTACAAATATTACCTAATTTCTCATTTTCATTGGATATCGATGAGTTTCACATTTTATTTTTCCAAAGTCACTTAAAAAGTCATTTAAAATTAAAAGAAAAAAAATTGGAATGGCAATGTTCACCAGGAAATCTAGATCAGTTGACAACATCCGTATCTTTCTTCCACTTATATGATGTGAGATTCAAATTGACAACACATCCAAAACTGATATGTTTTTGGTTTGAATGTTGAACATTTTTAACTTATGGCATTCATGTTTAGAATTCCATATATGTAGCAGATCTCTCATTACTTATAATGCACTATGCACCTTACAACCACATTTTGCTGATGGAATTTTGAATAAACACTTCAAACTGACATCTGAAGGATTTGCAACAACCGCCTATCCTCTTCAGCAAGCAGAAAAAACATTTCAGCCTACAGATTTATCATCTCAACCCCATCTCAACATATCATCCACATCTCTCGAACTAATTTACAGCTATTAGTGTAGTTTTGACTGATAATGTTGTAAAAATAATAAAATTCGGAGCTTATAATATCAGCTGCAGTCACTAGTTTTTGAGACGAAGCCACTCGATGGCAATTGTGACAGAGTGTGTAAAGCGTCCCCGAAGAAAAATTAGGATGGATGGTTAGAGTATTTTCTGATTTTTTCTCCCAAGGCCAGCTACACATAAGAGGTCCTTCTAAAAAAGCCCTCCCATAAATAAGAGAAATGCAAGGTCCATCGATGTCAAACAACACTGTTGTTGTTTGAAAGAAAATAGTATTTGATTAATAATATAAACAAATCTTCAACTGGAAGCAGAAAACCATCTAAATTTTATTTTACAATTAAGAAAAAAAGGATTTTATGCGTTATGTCCAATAAATGAAAATGTCAGTAATAATAAAGTTCTGATGATAAGAATTTAGCAGAATAGAGAGAGAGAGAAATGATAAGTGAAAACAAAACATATTATATCAGAAGTGCGATGCAGTTTTAAATTAGACGTTCAACGTCATGCCCGGCTTAATAATACCACTCCCAGCTGCGTCGTCGCTTTTCGCATCTGAAGCAGAGATATTTGATTGAAAAACTGTAATTGTCTTTCAGAATTGATATCATGTCTAAAATGAGGGGCAGAGAAAATATTCAATTTCAGAAGATGAAAATTTCATTTATCTTCATCTCCCCAGTCTTTGCTTCCTCCCAATGTTATGCTGCCGACATCAGTGAAAATGAATTTTTTGACCTTCGCTTGAAGAAAAAAATTATATATCTATAGCACCTGCGACGACGTTATTTAATTTTCATTTTCTTGCCTTTATCTTGTTTTTTGTTTTTACAATGTTCTTCATGTAGGAATTGGTTTTTCTTTATTCTTTGCTTTCCCGCTTAAAGGCAATGTGTGTGTAACAATTTACTGCTTCGTAGATAGATAAATCAAGCAAAACAGGAGAGAGAAGAAAGATTTAAATTACAATTTGACTTTTTCAGTTTTGGTAAATGAAGAAATATCAGTAAGCTGAAGAGAGATTTCGAGATTGAACTTCTGATTCCAATATGACAAATCACGCAGGAACTGAGAATCGTTATTTTCTGTTGCAGTGTATCAAATATGTTTAAACTCTGAAATTCAAATTAAGTACTCCGTATTTAACTTGAAAAGATTTAAAAAAAAAAAAATCTTTTGTAAAAGGTGAATGAAAGGATTTACAATGATCTTTATGTTAAACATTTAAGTACTCCGCATCATTTTTAATTAAGTACTCAAATTAAGTATTATTATTTCAAAAAAAAACAGAAGAAATAATTTCAAATCTTGTTAAACAGACACAGAACAGGATGGAACAATTATTATAACAGAAGAAATGATCTTGTTTATAAATTTAGAAGCTGTTGTACCTTGAAATATGTCCTTAATTAGTTTCAGATTCTTGATTTTGCATCAAAAAATGTTTCGATAAAGATTTCCCATAACATTTTTTCATAAGTAAAGTAATACAATTTTTCCATAATGTTAATAGTGCCATAATGAATGTTATTAATAGCTTCCCATGAAAGGAATCCCATTTTTAATGTCTTACAATGATGGAATTACAATTATAATCACCCTGTACATTTATGTATATAGATATATATGTCAACAAAATTTGTCTGCAGTATGAAAGTAAAAATATTTTCAGTTGTCCTTGAATATTTTAATACAAGCCCATGAATAAAATAATTACTTTTTCATACTATTAAATCTAAATTCATTTTCTCAGGAGAATTTGTTCTTGGAAAAAAATTTCAAAATGCAACTCCTTAAAACAAACGTCATATTCAAGCAAAAGAGGAATCATATGCTTTTATTAAATGCGACAACGTGGAACTTAGGAAGGTTGAGAGGAATATGGATTCTTCCGTTGGCTGTAGTGTGGAAAATATATAACATGATGCGGTGGAATAGGCTGAAATTGAATTTTGAAACTTTCTGCAGAAACTGTCACTTCCGCTTTGCGACATAATTCTTATGTTTATTATTTTGACATTCGTATGTGACAACTCCTTTGCAAGTTTAAAAGGTTAGGGTTGCAGAAAGCAAAATTTGTAAGTTTTGTTATCTCTGATAGCGGTCTTGTCGTTTTCGAGTTTATATTAACTTTCTCCCGGTTGCTCGGCGGTTTACTGACGGAAATGAATCAGTACTAATATAAATAAAACTTTTAAAATGCTTATTGGTAATACTTTAGGATTTATAGTTAAGAATTGACAGCAATGTTAGCTGTGTTTTATTAATTGATTTCTACAGATTCAAAATTGTGATGTAATGTCTGAACAGAATACCAGGCCTTTTTAAATTATGTAATTGTTTTGACTGCAGGATATTTGTAATAAAGCCTGTCCATTTCGATATAATTTTTTGATAGTCAATTCATGTTACATTTTGAAACAAAAATGGAAGAATAATTATATAAGCAATTATATAATAGTTATTTAAGCAGCATCAACTTAAGCGCAGTAGACAGTAATAAATACAATAATAATTGAAGATTTACTGTATAATTTATTATGAAAAATAAACGTTATTTTGTTTTATGAAATAATAATCAATTTGGTTTTGAGATTATTTGTATTTGTCATTACCTTATTCGACGAAGTGTTCAGAAGTTTAAAGTTTACGGTTAGAGAAAGCAATATTTGCATTTTCTTTTTTTTTTTGAAAATTAGTGTTAAAAATGATTTTAAATGCATTATTTTGATGATGCCTTCTTAGATTTTATGTGTTAAAAATCTCCGATTTATTCCTTTATTATTACGTATTTTTTATTTTTTATTTCTTATCTCATATTTTTGTATTAAGATCTTATGCACTCTTTTTAAATTTCCGATTCATACCTTAATAAAACTAATTGTTTTAATTAATAATGTTTTGTCGAAAATAATAATTAATTAATTATAAAATAATTTTAAGAAAAAGCATATTAGAAAGTGTTTAATTTTTCAGTAAACAAATTATTATACAAAAATTATTAATTAAGTCAGTGACAATGAATAATTCATAATATATATTTTATGAAAATTTATAAAAATAAGTATTAATAAATGAATCAAAATTTTAATCATATTCGCACGTCATTTTTTAAAATTAAATTATAATGAACGGAAACATATGAAAATATTTTCCTTAAAAATGATGAAAAGTACTCATATTAAATGAATAATAAATACAAAATAAAAGAATTCCAAAAATGAAATTAAGCAACTAATTAAATTAATATTAAAATTAATTAAATGTAAATATCGTTTAAACTTGCAAGTATTTACCGGTTTCTTTTTTTAAAGAATATTTCCATAGGAATTTAGCATTTTTAATTAATAATTTCTCGTTTACTGATAATAATACAGTTGCTATTAAAAAAAAAAATCAAAACCAATTATACGTATATCAAGTAGTGCATCAAATAATTTTTATAATAAAGTGATAAACAAATTTTAAATATATATCATAAATAAAGGCTTAAAAATTGTAATATGTGATTAAAATTATTTTGAAGAACTAGATGTTTAGGTTAATTACACTTCAAATGCCTCTCACTCTAACAATCATACAAAATTTAGAAATAATCCACTTCAAAGAGATAAATTAGCGAAAGGAAAACGTTTATCTTCCTCAAAAAGTTAATTACATGATTATATTTTTCTAGAAAATTAAACAGCCTACTTAGCTATAATTAAAGATCTATTAAAATTTAGTTAATATTCAAGAGCAATTAAAAATAAAGACTACTACAGTCTACTGCAGTTGGTAGCAGTAAGGAGAATTCCATGTTCAAAGATTAAGTCTTATTCCTCGTGTTTCGAAAATGAAAATGAAAAATGATATTTTTGATGAGAATAACATTTTCTTTTAATTCCATCATGAACTTAGAAAATAATTTGTTTTTACATTTATAAAAATGACTTACGGAGCGAGTATAAATTTTAAATAACCTCATTAACTGACAAATCTGTGTGATAAATTGTGATCCCATTGTTTTGAAATAATTTACACAAATGAAACATTGTCAAAAAAATTTTTTTCTATATTTTTTTGTAAGAAAATAAATTAATTACTTTCGTTCGAAGCCTTTTAGCAGGAAATGTAACATAATTCAATTAACCTAATAAATGAAGCACACATGCAATTAGAAATGTTGATGCAAGAGTTTTTAATTCTCTAGGCATTTGTTGGTAATTTAAGGCATAGAGATAGACATATAATTCATACAAATTTAAAAATATGTAATTATTTTATAAATATCTACTTTTAAATTAAGAAATAAAATAGGAGTTAATTATTAATACCTTGTGTTGGTTAAAATAGCAGTTTCTCGTCTTGAATAGCACTATATTTACTACTATCCATCATACCATGCACGAATAGTAATGATGATAATTTAAAAAAATATTAAAATAATTACATTCACCTGGGCTGATATACAGGCTACACATAAAATTATTTAATAAGTACTCAATTATTTTTAAAATTTTATTTTAACTAGATACTTTGTGTTAAAAATTAAATTTTAAAATATTTCTGGGTATTTGAGTACCTGTCAAAAGTTAAAGTTTTATATATATATATATATATCAATTCGATTTAAAATCATGTATTTAACAATGTATAAAAATATTATATCAATAAACAAAACATTAACAATTATTTTTCAAATATTTGTTAACCTTTTGAAATTCGCTTTATAACTCGAGATATCATTATTTAATAATGAAATTTAGTGTTATGTAATAATTTATATATTTTTATTTAATATATATATGAAAAAAAGTATACAATTCAGATAATTATTGCAAACTAGTTTAGATATTTTTTTATGATTTAAAAAAAATATTTTTTTTTAAAGTTAAATTTCTTGTACTGATATCAGAATAAAATATAATTAAATGAAACTTTACGAAACATATAGTAAATAAATAGATTGACTTTTGTGAAAAGATTTATATAAACACCTGCTATTATTCATTATTGATTATTTATAGTTATTATTTAAAAAATATATTAATACTTACAACTAAAAGGTCTCGTCATATACACAATTTAAAAGGAGAAAATATGTTGAAAACATCATGCTGGCACTTCATGTTGCTTCATGCTGGAATATTGTTATTTTTCAAATAGACAGTGTTCTCAGTATTTGGTGTATAAACAAAATGACTTTTCCACCAAAGTGCAGGATATGAAATTCAGTTTGCTCAATTTACAGATGCAGAGATGGAAATCTATACGCAGATGAGCGTAAACAATGCACGAGATTTAACATGGAGTACACAGACATATTGCAAAGCAAAATAAATTCAGTTTAGGGCGTACTTTTTTGCCCTGTCTTTGTAAGCCATTGCTTTTTATTGTATTCACCCCGAAATATATTGAGAGGAATTCAATGCCGTTTATAAAAGGATTGGGATTTTTTCGCATAGAAGCAATATTCACGGCAGTTTGATTTCTTTTCGTCTTAGGTATTTTGGAAGCCATTTTCGACTGGTTCTTCTGCAGACGAGAGAGAGGAAAGAGTAAGAATGCAGCACATATGAAATGAGTTTTTAAGCAGGAAGACAAAAGGATGAAAAGTTTCAAGAAGCTTCTCCTCTGCTGTTGGGAATCAAATAAATCGGGACGTTTTTTGAAAGTTTGTATTAACCTAGAAGCAACAGGGCATTTTATATTATTTTTCTAAAAAAAATATTTTTCTTGCATTCAAACCAAATTAAGTGTTCATTCTGTATTTGTTGTTATCATACATAATTTTATAAAAACATTCGTAAAGAATTGAAAGAATAATTTTATAAGATGTGAAATTTATTTTTCCTCATGTATTTTTAGTACATTTATTACTTCTCGTTTTATTACTTTTCTTGATAAATGTATTTTGTTCTCGTTTTGAAGATAATATTTTAATAATTATGCAAAAGATTTCTAAAAAAGTAGAAATTTTTTGTTAATTTCTGTAAAAAACATTATTGAATTGGGTGTTGTAAAATATTTTGATTTTATTATAAAAATTAATTTAGAGCTGAAATTTAATGCTATATTTCACAATAACAGTAAGGAATTTATATCTAATATACCAAACCAGGGCACATAGCAGTTATTTCTGGTTTCCAAAAATTGATAATTATGACTAATTCATATGTATAATGGTATAATGATATATATATATATATACCTGGTACTCTTTGAAAAGTTAGTTTAAATAATTTTATAAGATGTGAAATATTGTTTCCTCATATATGGTACATTTTATTACCCGTTTTATTATAAAATATATAATATATTATATTGAATTATAAAATATTTTGATTTTTATATAAAAAATAATATAATGCTATATCACAATAACAGTAAGAAATTTATATATATATATATATGCGTATGTGTATTTGTGTGAGCTTGTGCTATATTTAATACTTAATATTTATATATATATATATATATGCTTTTTCAAATTTGTCTTCAAATAACTAGATATTAGCAAAGAGATTCTACTAAATGAGACAATTTTAAAAGTTTATCCTTAATTCATGCCTATTATAAATATGTCCGGAATCTCCATTACATGAGTGACTTATATCAAATCTGGTTTCCCATCCAAACTTGTAGAATCCACGAATTCATAAAGTGCTGCTGTCATACCGAATTGAGATGACTGCGTGACACTTTAATTCTCACTGGGAGCGAGATTAAATACCTCAGTCTGCGAATGTTAAAAGACTCGGAAAGAAATTATATGCTATTTATCTGCACAATGAATACATAGAAGAAGTATTTATACAGAATGTCACAACTTTTCATAGAACACATGATAATTTTAGAAGTGATTCTTTTGGATTTAACTCAATTTTCCCGCTTGACTAATTCGTTTCTCTCACAGAGAATTAAGGATTAATTCTGAATTTAGTTTGAATAATCCTTTTAATTGTTTCTTTGTTAGATTAATATAATGCTACATTACTTGAAGTCCCTCAAAGAATTCATTTACATAGTTGAAAAATGTTTGATTTTAAGGATTTAGTTTTATGCCAATTTTACTTGAGTATGTATTCCTAGAAACCTCTAAGTTATCGACAAAATTATGGTGGTTTCGCCTTTCGGTTAGCTAATTTAGCCTTCTAAATAAGTGGGAGAAGTAATAAATTCTTTTGAACATCAAGAGCCTATCTACCGTGCATGTGTGGAACTATGAAAGAAATTTATGAAAAAAAAAAATCACGATATATTTTAAAGTAATACTTACTATAAATATATAAGTGTAATTTACTTGGATAATGTCATCTACTGATTTTTTTTTTAAATTTTACTTTAATTTTTTTGGTTTGCAATCTTGTAGTTTTTAATAATAAGTTTTTCTTCCTAATAAATATGTTGATAACGTTAACTCTTAATTATATTTTTAGTAGTGTTTAATATTAAATATTTAAATACATTGAAATAGTTTGATCTATTAATATTTGTTTACTTTGTATATTCAATTTACTTTTTTTGGATAACCTTGTATATATAGTAGTATATATTCTTTCCTACTTTTCAGAATATTTATAATTATAAATTTTCTCTACAGCATAATATTTGTTATTATAATCTTGAGAAGGATTTACGGTGCCTGAATGACCATTTGTCTACCGCTCTGATGCTTGGTGCCACATTTTTCGTGTTCGATTCCTGGTGGGGCCATAAATGTTTGTAGCGGTTCGTAATCCCCTTTAAGCCGTAGGTGCCGCTCTCACATGACTGTTGAGCGTCACAGAGTCAAGTCAACCATGACTCCATACGGGTTCGAGGAATTGGTCTAGGTATCTACCAAGTGGGATAAGAAAAAATAAGAAAGATGTGTTTTATTCTCTATTCCCTACTTGCTATACCTGGATGAGTATTTGTGTTGTGTAACTGGCCATCCCCTCATCATGGTACATTGTATTGGCTAAAGCCGAATTTGCACCAAATGTCACTAAAGTAGAGAATGACCTCAGTAATAGTACCTGCCAAGTGAAAACAATTATTCTTTTTAACTGATTGCGGTTTAAAAAGGAATCAAGTTATCCGGAATCAGTTTATAATGATATATTTTAGCATCGGTGTTTTGTGAACTAGCAATTATTACAGATTAAATTTAAAATTCTACGTAAGATTTAATAAAGGAAAAAAATAATTTACTAATAGGAAACAACGCAGAGGAAAACAAATTTTCAGTAAGTTGAGCAATATTTAATGACTACATGATAAAAGAGTAAAAGACTGAAACTATTTGAAAGTTAAATATACTAAAAGCTGCAATAAATTCCCCCAAGTACTCTTATAAAGCAAATCGATATAGTTGCTTATGCATAAAAAAGATTTTCAACTAACTTTTAAATATAAATAGATTATGTTTCAAAACCTCCGGAGTTACTGAAATCAAAGAAATAATCCATTTTCGTAAAATATTATTAATATTTTACGTAAAATATTTTAATATTTTATTAATATTTTTATTTTTAAACAATGGAACTATTTTATCCACAGAATGGTTTAAGCCTAATATTTTAATAAATAATATTTAAAAATATAAAAATTGAGTGTTCCGTAAAACCTAATTTGAAGGTACAATAGATTAATGGAAAATAAATTACTGAAACTGGGAAACTGATGATAATTTTTTTTTTTTAAATACATCAAGACAAGATTAAAATAATGTTACTAAAGGATTATAAAAAGTCACTTAATTTTTAAACATTGTAACATCGCTCATAAAAGATTAAAGTATTTAAAATGCAAGGAAGAAAATTAATCGCATAATATTTCTATCCGTTGTACGAAGTTAATACATTTCCCTATAATTCTTAAAAATTAATATTTCTGTAATGATACCATTGTTTTTGATATTTCATTTTTGTCAATGCATAACATTGTAAGATTTTTTAAAGTCAAAGTTATTAGTTTTTAGGAAGTTAATATATTACTAAGTGGAAAAAGCAAATTATTTAATAAACAGAAAATATCAGGTTGTATAGAATATGTATATGAGAGGTAGAAGTCGTGAAGGAATTTTGTATTAACAAGTGAATACAGTTTTTTTATTCAAATATGAGACACCGGTTGACTGAACAATGCCGAATAAACTGTGAATGGTTCGTTCGCTGAAATTTCTTTCAGATTTCTTTTTATGAAAGTTACGTGTTGAGAGCTCAAACACAATGGTGTATATTTTTTGAGAATATATAAATATATATAATACATTTACATAATAAGTATACTGATGTGTATAACTAACTTATATTCTACTTGGTATATTTGCTATTCGATGAGCTAACTCAATTTTCATAATTTAATTTATATTGTTCCGAATCTGAATTTAAACAAAATAATCAACACACATTTATAATTGCATTTTTTTAAATGGTCCTTCCATTTTTATTCCCTTAACAAGTTTTTCTATAGCTGTAAAACAAAAATTATTTTCTACAAAACCAAAACACATCGCAGGATGTAAAGAATACAAGTGTAAAATCAGTCGAAAATTTTATTTAAAAGTTATCATTGCTCAGTGAATTTAATAGTGTCTATCTATTCTTGAGACTCTATTCTTCAAGATTTATGATTTAACATATTGTAAGTAAAACACAATAGTTATTATTTAATAAAAACCGATGCACTTCCTGATGCGTAAGCATTATGCGCAATCTGATTTGGTAATTGATCTTAATTATTCAAATAAACAGCAGTTTTTACTTCTCATTTTATGATAAATCAGGGCGAAAACAATCTGCAGCGCGTACAATAATCCTCAAACTAATGAATTCCCCAAGACGCTTAGTTAATAGCCAACTTGGCCCAACAAGCCTAAAACAAAATGACCGCGCTACACCATCCACTCATACATTCCGCATACCCAGATATCATGCATTTCAATTTGCGGAGTCACGTGCGCACTCCTCCTCCAATAACGCTCCCCGGATTCCAACGCTCCTCATGCGAGCCCAGAGTCCGAGATAAATACCCATAGAAATCTTAAATTCCGGGGAAGTTCCATCCTTGGTAAAGACTCGACTATTTTACGGTAACATTTCGGGAAGGCGACCTCTGAGTTTAAGATTTATAATGGGTATTTGGCGGAAGCTATTCAGTCGGTTGGAAATGAGCTGTTACTTACGAGTCTGGCGCACTCAAAATAGAGTTACATTTGTAGATTAGAAGGAAGGAATTATTAGTCCTATCCCTTGCAGACCGCAGATAGCTTTGCTCCTGTAAAGCAGGCTTCGTGCGCCAGGATTTCAAAACGCAATCTGCTGATTATTAGACCCAACAAAGGATGAGCTCTGATGAATTAGCAATAATGTTGACTTTGCAGAAAATATTCCCGTTTGTTTGTGTTATCTGATAAGAAGATGATATTTTTAAACTATATTTGAATGATCGTTGATATGATTAGCTGAGATAAATTAATAATAAGTATTTGGTTACGAGTTTAAATGTAATATGCATCTAAAGTTTTTATGTTTATCGAATTTTCATTCTTCAAATTATGTTTTAGTATGGATCCTGTAAGTGTTTCTGAAATGTCTTAATCATATTATTTAAAGACAATCTTTAATTTTTGATATAATCTTAAGTAATTGTTATGAAATGATTTGCGTAAAGATTAAATTACCAAATGTGTTTCAAAATTCATCAGATATTATTTATAATAAACGCATTTTAAGGAAATTTAAATCTTGTTTGACAAAATTTGAGAACCTGTTATGAAACTATTATAAAAAAAAAATGAATTAATAAAAACGAAAAAAAAAAAAATTACTGGTGAAATGAGTTGGTTATAATTGAAGTTTAAAATTTATGAAAATATATGATGACAGAATAGTTGCCCATTAAACATTTAATCAAAAAATTTTTTTTTTTCTTCTAATGCAGCTGGCAAATAGACCGTGATCTTTCGCCATAAGGGCTGCACCGATGTTACTCACTTTGTATTACCCAGGGGCTCGTGTAACTTGATGGTAAGCTACGGACGCGGAGTAACAATGCCTCCGCAGCTCTCTAAGATCCTATTAGGACCGGGACCTACGGCTTAAAGTGGATTCTGAACCATTACAACACCCATGGGCAAAGCCGGGATTTGAACCCGATACCTGTGGTACCGAGCGCCAGAGCACTAGCCAGTCGGCCATCATGCCCCTTTTTAATCAAAATATAAAAATTCACATATTGCTTAAATAATATGGTTTATATGTTGGAAAAAAAACCAAATTCTTCATAAGTTTAAAATTCCTCATTTCTTAGATAATGCATTAAAAATGAAAGTGAAGATAATAGTTATGCTGATAAATAAATGAATGTGATATTTTAGAACACTTGAAAAATAAGAAAAACGAGAGTATAAAAATGATGTCATGTTTATATTTGTTTAATAAGAATTACATTAGTAAATTACATTAGAAGAACATTAGTAAATTGGTTTTTTTTATATTTGATAGATGACGTTTAATTAAATTTAAACTTCAAAATTATTTAGTATATAAAGTACATAACCCTTTTATTAAATGAGTAAGTCGAGCAGTTCTGTAAAATTTATCTTCTAATTTATAGAAACATCTTAAAAATGTATATTATAAATACATTGTATGTATGTAATATGTACATGATATCATAAATGTATATCATGTATACATTATTCTCAATATCAAACTTTTATTCCATTTTTAAAAAAATTATTAATAATTTAAATTTTTACCGTGAGAGAGTGATAGATTTATATGTAAACATACCGTTGGTATTTTATTTCTGAGTTAGTCATGGAGTTATTCAACAAAAAAAAAAAGTAAAAAAATGGATAAATTTAATTAAATTAGCCTAACATTCTATTAGATTAAAAACATTGCATATATCCATAACCTAATAAAAGTATCACAAAAATTCTAATACCTTTTTTAATCGGCAACAAGAACTGAAGAAAAAAACAACTTATTTATGAAAATAAAGATAATATCACTATTCTGTGAGATCCCTAAAAAATGTATGTTCCCAGATATTTTAATCTCTTTTAAAAACTGCATCGCAGCTTTAGAACAGTGGTTATCGGGGTAAAATAACTTTTTTGTTTCCTAACTTAGATTTTTCAGGATAAGAACACAATTAATCCGCTTATCGTTCTAAAACAAAAAGTATTCAAAAAAAAAGAACACATCATCGATACTCCGAGACTTTAGTGGTTGTCGCCCTTTTTTTTTTATCGATAAAAGCAAAAATTGAAATAACAAAACAGAAAAAGAAAGCTAAGCTGAAACAGAATCCATTCCATTGAATGGAATTTAATTACCATACAGATTCTCATAAAAAAGAAAACTCTAAGCTTTTTGTAATGCGCAAGAAAAGTCGATACATTCCATAACTCGATACGAGGTTTCTCTTTCGTTCTTTGTCTTTAACCACAAAAGAATAAAAAGAGGGTTGCTTTCGAAATCTTTACTGCTCTTGACTTTTTTTATTGAATTCATTCCTCCCCTTTACACGCCTTTAATGTTTGATTCACTACATCTCAAATGCAATTTATTTTGTTCTCGATAACAAAATAACTAAATAATATTACTAAATAATAAATAAAAATGAAGTAAAACTTCATAACAAAAGAAATATGTATATGTTTAATTTTCTTTTTTTAGCTTACTGATTTAATTGTGTTTGCAACACAATAAAACAGATTTTATTGTCTGTTTATTTGTTCATTTCACTGATATTTTAAAATAAATTGATATGCTTAGTTTTGACTTAATACTTCATGACTTAATAAATTTCATTGACTCGTGTGATATAAAGACATTGACAACAAAATGCCAGTAATTCTACATTCAAATGCACATAACATAAAAATGTTTGATGCTTTTTTACTCAAAGTGTTCAATGCTGATCCTTTCAACATGTTAATAATTCTGAAGTTTTAAGTGTATTTTTATTTTTTTCTACATCTTAGTAGGGCTTGTTGGCCTAGTGACTGAAACTCGAGGCCATAGGTTTCGATTATAAGTCAGCACTGCCATGGGGGCCAAATTATGGGATTTCTCTAGAACGGTTTAAAAATATATTGGTTAATATTCATTATTTACTTTTAAATGTTATTATTTAAAAATATATCGATAAGAGCAGATTAAATGATTAGGAATTACAAATTATGTTTCAAATATTTGTAAGCCTTTTTAGAATATGTTTAATAGTCGAAATATTGCTTTCGCAATAAGATTTAGTGTTATGTAATGATACCATGTTATTTGAAATATATGTTATGCAGACACATAATCATTGCAAAAATAGTTTAGTTATTTTTGTTATTCTTTTAAAAAATTATTTTCCTAAAAATAATTTAGTGTTATGATGTTATTTTTGTCAAAATGCCATACAATTACATGAAGCCTTACGAAACTTATATTAAGTAAATTATAATATTTTTCTAGAATATTTTTTTTACAAATATTTGTTAATATCTATTATATATTTTTTAATGTTAGTTTTTAAAAGTATATTAATACGTACAGCTTAAATGTCACTTTTAAATGTCATGTAAGCAATTCAACAGGAGAAAATATGTTGAAAACTTCATGTTGGCATTATCGATTTCAGCCTGTGGGATATTATTATTTTTCAAATAGACAGAGTTCTCAGCATTCGGTGTATAAACAAAAGGACTTTTCCAGCCCGCCAAAATGCACGATATGAAATTCAGTTTGCTCATTTTACAGATGTAGAGATGGAAATATATACGCAGATAAGCGCAAACATTGCACAAGATTTAACATGCGAGTACACAGACGTATTGCAAAACAAAATAAATTCATTTTAGTGTGTACTTTTCGTGCTCCTGTCTTCATAAGCCATTGCTTTTTATTATGCTAGCCCCAAATATATTGAGAGGAATTCAATGCCGTTTATAAAAGGATTTGAGATTTGAATTTGAGATTGAGATAGAAGCAATATTCACGGCAGTTTGATTTCTTTTCGTCATACGTAGTTTGATGCCATTTTTGACTGGTTCTTCTGCAGACGAGAGAGAGAGAGAGAGGAAAGAGTAAGAATGCAGTACATATGAAATGAGTTTTTAAGCATGAAGTCAGAGGATGAAAAAGTTTTAAGAATCTTTTCATCTGCTGTTGTGAATCAAATAAATCGGGACGTTTTGTGGAAGTTTGCATAACCTATGAACAGCCGGGCATTATTAAATAATTTTTCTAAAAAAATATTTGTCGGGCATTCATACCAAATTGTGTGCTCATTATTTATTTGCTATTATCTATCTTACTAACATCCTTTTTAAAAAAAAAGAATTGGTAAATATATGGTGATAGGAACTTATTAAATATTCTGTAACACGTTTAACTACAAAAACAATTTAAAAATTTATAAAAGAATCATTTAATAAGAAATATAAAATTGCTAAAGTTATAGTAAATATAATCATGTAATCACATAATTACTTTCAAGTAATAACTAGGTTGATAATAATATTTTGTCAAAGTGTTCCTCTTTACCTTTTTTTTCTTCCTTATTGCTTGCAATAGTGTCTGCCTCAATGAGGAATGCTGTGAACAAGATTTTAAGGATAATGCAGTTAAAGGCAGAAAATAAATGTAATATCGGACTCATTCAATGATGGTATCTTATGATTCCGTATCACAACAAGTATTCATGACATTTGCCAGATTCGAAGCCATAGCGCTAGCCACTTGTCCACCAAGCCGCCGGAATTTCATAAAAGATTTCTAAATTACAATGAATGAATTAAATTTTTAGATACATAGAATTGTTGCATTTTTGTAATTTTTTTTTATAAATAAATTCTAACCTATATGAGGAATATACTTATAATAAATATAATCTTCTAATTAATTTTAATTAATAAAAACAATGAGAGGATTCTTTTCAACCGACAGTATAAATGTGTATCATTATTATCATAAATATATTCGTTCGATTATTCTTCTGAATAGAACTGAGGAAACTTTTGTTATGCTGATACATCAAGAATGTAAACACAATCTACGATTCGTTAGAAATGAACTTGTCTTTTTTTGCATATCAGTTGAGCTGCAATTACTGTTAATTAAAATATTTTTTTTTTTTTTTATTCTTTTCTGCTGCTTGTCTCTTGCATTTCGATCAATTATAACCAATGTCTCGAGGAGAGCTGTTGTTAAATTGCGCAGCCACCGTGAAGATTTTGAAATTTCTCTGAATTAAAAATCGAATTTCAAACGGAAATGGACTTTCAACCAAATCGAAAAACAGGAATTTTCATTACACATCATTTCTCATTGATTAAACGCATAAACGATTTAATGGTGTGCTTTATAAAGCTTTCTTGCATGGATGCTTCTTTCACAAAGTTTTATTCGATCAATTTAAGGCATACTTGTTTATTTTTTAGCAAAACGTAAATAGATTCAATAAATTTAGTGGAGTCTTTTTCTTCTTATTGCTTATAAATATTTATGATTTTGAAATGTTTTTGTTCATTGTACAGGGTACGTTTTTGAAAAGTTAATTTTAAATAATTTTTTTAAGGCGTTAAATTTATTTTTTCTCATATATTTTTACTACATTTATTCTCGTTTTTATTGCTTTTCTTGTTAAATATATTTGATTTCGTTTCACTGACAATATTTTAATAAGTATGCAAAAATGCAGAAATATGTTTGATAATTACAACAAAAAATTCATTTTTTAACTTGATGTCGCAAAATATTTTTAATTTTATTATAAACATTAATTTCGAAATTTATTGCTTTATTTAACAACAACAGTAAGGGATTTTATCTAATATACCAAACCGGGGCACATATCAGACATTTCTGGTTTCCAGATTTTTACATATCAGTTATATATTATTAATTTGTCATGATATTTTTTTCTTTTGTCTTCATCTGAATAGGTAAATGGCTTTTAAATATAGTATATGTGCTTGTGATGTATTCTTGTGCGTGTGTTTGTGTGAGTCTGTAATTAATTTTATATTTGTCTTCAAATAACTAGAAATAAGCAAAGAGACTGTACTAAATGAGACAGTTTTAAATATTTTTGTCCTTAATTCTTGCCTATTATAAATTTGTCCGGATATATGGGTGACTTATATCAAATCTTGTTTCAAACTCAAACTCTGGAATCCACGAATTCATAAAGTACTGCTGTCATACCGAATTGAGATAACCACGTGACACTTTAATTTTGGCTGGGAGCGAGATTAAATACCTCAGTCTACGGATGTTAAAAGACTCGAAAGAGATTATATGCAATTTATCTGCACAGTGAATACACAGAGAAAGACTTTATATATAATGTCACAACTTTTCATAGAACACAGAATAGTTTAACAAGTGATTCTTTGAATTTTCACACAATTTTTCCGCCTGCCTAATTCATTTCTCTCACAACGAATCAAAGATTAATTCTAGATTTAGATTGTATAACCCCTTTCATTCTTTCTTTGTTAGATTAATACAATGGTAAATTATTTGAATTCACTCATACCCTCACTGTTTAATAGTTTTTAAGGCTTAATTTTTACCAATTTGACTTGAATACATTAGTTTTTAAATGAAATTTGAAGTGAATTTGAATGATATTTTTTTAACATTGTTTCTCGCAGATGTTCCTCGAAACTTCTAAGTTGTCGACAAAATTACCGTGGCTTCTCCATTCGTTTAGCCAATTTAGCCTTATAAATTTGGGGGAGAAAGTAATATCTTCGTTGTATTTACAAAGATAATCTACTGTGCATGCGAGGAACAATGAAATAAATTTATAAAACAAATTACAACAAATTTTAAAGTTATACTTACTGTATATAAATAAGTATAGTTTTCTTTAATTAAAATTTACAAAGTTTTACAATTTACAATTGTTTTACAAAATTTTAATTATAATTTATTTGTTTGCATTCTTATAATCTGTTACAATAAATTTGTCTTCCTACTGAATATTTTAATAGTGTTAACTCTCATTTATTATTTTTTATGAGTGTTTAATACTACATATTAAAGGTACATTAAAAAAAATGTATATCATATTTCCTTCTTTTTAAAATATTTTTTAATTATATACTTTCTTCTACATCAAAATATTTATAATTTCAATCTAGAAAAAAATGTGCTTTATTGTGAACTCCCTACATGATATACCTGGATGAGTATTTTTGTGGTGTAACAGGTCTTTTCCCTCATCCTAGTATAGTATACTGGATAACAATGCATTTCCACCATATGTCACTTCAGTAACGAATACCCAAAGGTAAGAGTACCTGGCATTTGAAAATAATTATTTTTTTAACTAAATGCAGTTTAAAATGAATCAAACGTATATTGAAATATTTTAATATCAGTGATACACTTGATAACGCTGAATTTGCACCATATGTCACTTCAATAGCGAATGATCTTAACGAATGACCTTAAGTACCTAGCATTTGAAAACAATATTTTTTAACTGATTGCAGTTTAAAAAGGAATCAAACTTATGAAGAAATATCTTAGTATCGGTGTTCTGTGAATTAATTAATGCAATTAAATTCAAAATGCTCTGTAAAATTTAAAAAATGAAAAATTGTTTATTAATAGAAAACAACATAGAGAAACACAACTTTTCAGTGAGTTAAGGAATATTTAATGACTGCATGATAAAAGAGTAAAAGACTGAAATTATTATGAAATGCTAAACTTACTACTAACTAATAAAAACTACTAAACTGAATATACTAAACACTGCATTAGATTCCCTGAAGAATTCTTATAAAGAAAATCGTTTTAGTTACTTAGCATAAAAAAAGAATTTCAGGTAACTTTTAAACAAAAATAGATTGTTTCAAACCCCCTTGAGTTATTGAATCGGAGAAATAATCGAGTTTCGTAAAATACTATCAATATTTTAAAGCCTGTTACAATTGAACAATTTTATGCAAAGAGTGGTTTATGCTTAATAGGAATATATTTTCAATGCAATATATTTTAATCCGTTGTACGAAGTTAATACTTTTCACTATTATTGCATTTGAAAATTAATATTTCGTTCATATTACCACTGCTTATGATATTTCATTTTAGTCAATATAAAATATTGTATTTTATGTGATTTTTACAGTCGAACATATCAGTTTTTAGAAATATAATAAATAAAAGAGTGAAATGGTTAAATTCTGTATAAAACAATGTTTCAGGTTGTTTAGAATATGTATAAGACACTTAGAAGTATTGGGGTCGGAGATGAATTTTGAAATGAATTTTACATACAAATGAATGCAATATATTTTTATCGAAATATGAGATACAAGTTGTTTGCACCAAACCGAATAAACTGTAAAAAGAGTGAGAAATTTCTTTCCTTGGAAACAGAATTCCATGACAATTTATACGCGTAATATAAAAGTTCATAAGGTAGGATAAAGTTCATAATGATGTCTTAAATTAAAGAATTTGATACTTTGGAATGGAAATAAATATTTTTTGTGCAGTGTATGCCGTTATGTTTTTAACAGATTTAATTTATATCATAAATATATTTACAAGATATTACATAATAAGTACAGTGAATGTGTATAAGTAACTTATATTCCATTATGGTATATTTATTATAGGGTGAATTGGCTCAATTTTTTTTAAAATTTAGTTTATATTATTCCTGAATTTGAAACCAAACAATATAATCAACTTCAAATTTTAACAGCAATTTTTAAAACATAATCATAATCCCTCTATTTTTATTTTCTGAACATGTTTTCTATAACATTAAAAACATAATTATTTGCTACAAAAAACCAAAACACATCGCAAGAATACACTTGTGAAATCTGTAGAAATTTTAATTTAAAAGTTATCATTGCTTAGTAAATTTATAATAATATCGGCTTAAGTTTTATTAATTAACTAATTGCAAGTAAGACACAAGGATTATTATTTAATAAGAGCTATAATATATTTATATTATATATCACCTGACTTGGAAATAGATCTTAATTATTCGAATAAACAGCAACTTTATTTATCATAACAGCAGCGCATGTTATGATAAATCAGGTGAAAACAATCTGCTGCGCTTACAATAATCCTCAAACTAATGAATTCCCCCAAGACGCTTAGTTAATAGCCGACTTGGCCCAACAAGCCTAAAATAAAAACGATCGCACTACGCCATCAACTCATGCATTCCGCATACCCAGACATCATGCATTTCAATTTTACGAAGTCATGTGCACTCCTCCTCCAATAACGCTCCTCGTGCAAGCACAAAGTCCAAAATAAACACCCATAGAAATCTTGAATTGCGGGGAAGTTCCATCCTTGGTAATGACTCGACCATTTTATGGTAACATTTCGGGAAGGCGACCTCTCGAGTTTAAGATTTATAATGGGTATTTGGCGGATGCTATTCAGTCGGTTGGAAATGAGCTGTTACTTTCGAGTCTGGCGCACTCAAAATAGTGTTACATTCGTAGATTAGAAGGAAAGGAATTATTATAGCCATATCCCTTGCAGACCGCAGATACCTTTTGCTCCTGTAAAGCACAAAAATATTCCCGTTTGCTTATGTTATTTTATATGATATTATTTAAATTATTTTATAAGATGATATTTTTAAATCATACTTCAATGATCGTTGCTATGATTAGTTATAGTAATTTTAAAGGTTAGTCAACAATTAGTTTAAATAACAATTTAGTTACGAGTGTAATTAAACTTAAAAATAATATGCATCTAAAGCTTTTATGTAATATATATATATATATGCTCTTACTTCTGTAATGATATTCTAAAAATCAACATATTTAAATTTTCATTTTTAAAAATTTCTTGAAGCCTGTAATTATTTTCCAAATCTCTTATTCATATTATAATTTAAAGACAATCATTAATTTTTGATATTATCTTAAGTGATAGTTATGAAAACAATTGCGTAAATATTAAATTAACCAATGTGTTTCAAAATTCAACATATATCATTTACATTAAAGACACTTTAAGGAAATTTAAATCCTGATTGACAAAATTTGAGAACCTGTTATGGAACTATTATCATAAAATGAATTTTAAAACCAAAAAAAATATTTACTGGTGAAATGAATTGGTTATAATTGAAATCTCAAATTTATGAAAAGTTATTATGACCCATTTGTTGTCCATTAAACATTTCATGAAAAAATATAAAAATTCACATATTACTTAAGCAATATATTATAAATTTTGAAAGAAAAATCAAATTTTTGACAAGATTAAGAATTTCTCATTTCTTAGCAAATACATTTAAAATGAAAGTGAAAATAATAATTATGCTTTAAAATGAAGTAATGGATAATTTAGAACACTTGAAAAATAAGTAAAAATATTATGTTAAAAAAAGGATGTGCATCTATAATATTTGTTTAACAAATATTTACACAAACATTATTAGCAGATTTTTTACTATAGATATAGATAAGGATGAATTTAATTTAAACCTCAAAATTATTTAACATTCTTTTCAAAAAAATTCAAACCTCAAAACTATTTAACATTGTGTATTCATTTTTTAAATTTAATATAAGTTCATATATCTTTTATTAAATGAGTGAATCAAGAATTTAAAGAAACTTCAAAAATATAATTGATAAATATACATACACATTTTTTTGAAATATATTATTCTCAATATCCAATTTTTATTCCACTGTATAACAAAAGAATAAATTAATAATTTAAAATTTTACAGTGAAAGAGTCATAAATTTAAATGTAAACATACAGTTGATATTTTATTTCTGGTTTGAGTCAAGGAGTTACTCAACAAAAAATTAAAAAAAAAAAAAAAAAAAAAAAAAAAATTTGATTAAATTAGATTATCTTTTTTATTAGATTAAAAACATTGCATACATCCAAAACTTAATAAAAATATCACAAAAATTATAATACCCTTTTTACTCGGCAACAGGAACAGAAGAAATAAAAAAACTTATTTATGAAAATAAAGATAATATCACGATTCTGTGAGATGCCTTAAAATTTTATGTTCCCACATATTTTAATCCAGTTTAAAAACTGCATCGCAGCTTTAGAAGGGTGGTTATCGGGATAAAAAGAACTTTTTGTTTCCTAACTTAGATTTTCAGGATAAAGAACACAACTAATCCGCTTATCGTTCACAAAACAAAAAGCATTCCAAAAAAAGAACACATCATCCATACTCCGAGACTTTTTAGTGGTTGCCGCCATTCTTTTTTATCGCTAAGCAAAAATTGAAAACAGAAAAAGGAAGCTAAACTGAAACAGAATCCATTCCATTGAATGGAATTTAATTACCATACAGATTCTCATTAAGAAAAAGAACTCTAAGCTTTTGTAATGCGCAAGAAAACTCGATACATTCCATAATTCTATACGAGAGGTTTGTCTTCCGTTCTTTTGTCTTTAACAAAAAAGAATAAAAAAGAGTGTTGCTTTCGAAATCTTACTCACTGCTGATTTTCTTTTTTATTTATTTAATTCCTACCTCCCTCTTTCACGTCTTTACTGTTTGCTTCACTACATTTCAAATGCAATTTATTTTGTTCTCGATAACAAAATAAATAAATAAATAAAAAATAAAAAATAAAACTAAAGTAAAACTTCATAACAAAAGAAATATGTACATGTTAAGATTTTTTTTTATTTTTCTGATTTAATTGTGGTTCCAACACAATAAAGCAGATTTTATTGTTTTTTTATTTGTTCGGTTCACTGATATTTTAAAATAAATTGCTATGATTAGTTTTGACTTAATACTTAAAATTGCTTTTTCTGAAGCAAGGAACTTTAAATAAATTATATTGACTTATGAGACGTACGGACATTTCTGACAAAACGTCATTAATTCTACATTCATGGACAAATAACATAAAATGTTTTATGATTTTTGATTTATAGTCTTTCAATACTGATCCAATCAACTTGAAAATAGTTTTAAATTTTAATAATTCTAAAAAATTTACTAAATATATTAAGTTATTTTAAAACTATATTGAAAATACAGAAATTAATTGTGAATTTATTAAATTTTGTTTTTTATACAATAATTACTTTAAAGTTTTAACAAATCTAACTGTTTTATAAATCACAATTGAAATTATTTCCTTATATCTATTAACATGCGTATTTTATTTTAATGAAAAGATGTTGAATAAACTTTAACAATATATGCAGCTTCATACAAATTATATTACTTAAATTTAATTTTTTTAATAACAATTAATAACATCCAGTAGAGTGTTAGAGTGTTGGCATCTGTGATAGATTTTGTAGTGTTACAATAAAAAAATAGCTCAGAATATTTTGGAAACATAGTCATAGATTAGATTTTACAATTTGAAATTTGAAATAAAGATGTGTGGAATTGTGAAATAAAATAAATTGAAAGTGAAATCCTTATATATTTATTTGTAAGACAAGGTTTAGGTTACAAGACAGTTTTCGTTCTTAAATAACAGTTTGATTAATAAAAAATAACAATCTGTAACAAAAGTAAAACATATAAGTGAATTCTTTAAAATCTTTTAAGTATTCATGACAGTGTCAAATTTAATTATAAGGAAATTACGAAAAACCTTAATATATAAAAAGTAATTAATTTTTGTATCACTAATAAATTACATTTGCATTTAAAAATTCAGAGAATTCCATAATTTATTAAAGATAAAAACAACAAGGGTGATATGAAAGTCTATCAGATGAAACAATAAAGTGTGATTCACTCATCCGTTTTCCCTCGAAACTTTTTGAAGGAACACATTTGAAATTAATAAAAAAAAACATTATTTTCCATGAAACTTTCTTTTAACTCTATAATATTTTAACAAATTTTATAAAATTTCGTTTTGTTGATTAGTTAAAATTAAATTGTCTGATAAAAGTGGAAGCATGAATTAAATTTTGTTAATAAAAAAATCAATAATTATAAAAAATTTTTGACAGCATCGAATACATTATATATATATATTCTTGTATGAAATTATATTTTCAAAATAACCAAACAAAATGATTTAAAAAATAAAAATTCCCTACTTACTGAATAAAAATTTCTATTATTACAGATTTAGATGAAAAACAAATCCTTATTGTAGAAAATATTGTAAACAAAACAAATCAAATTTAAATTTATGTTCATGTTCATAATGCCTTCAATTATGGAAGAATGAATTATACCTAAACATTTCTTTTTTAAATTTATGTCTGAATAGCATCTACTTACCAGGTTATGTATGTAGGACTGATAACAAACAATATACTTCATTATATTTGCTATTCACAAATAATAAAAAAAAAATATGGAATAAAGTAAGATATCACAGCTAACAAAATCATTCTTTCATGATGCTACGTTTCTTCTCTAATCAGTCAGAAATTGAATTGATTTTTTTTCTTTTTACATTTTATCACCAAATTTGGAATTCAAGGCGATCTACTTCAGAGTAAAATTCGTCTGGAATAAAAATCTGGTGCTATGTTGTGATTTTATTGATTTATCTTTTCAATGTCGTGCTCATTTCTTACAGGACATTTGTTTTTCTTTTTGTCTGTGATAGTTTAAAATATCTGTAAGAGCATGCTGAATTTTTCATTAATAATGACAGACATATATATATATATTTTAATTTTAAGTTTAGTTTTAAACGTTTTTGTATTCGTTAAATATTATAAATAGCAAAACTATAAAACATTACTAGCATTAATATATGTAAAATTATGCTTAAAAAGTACACTTTTTTTCTTTATATAATTTTCTAATATTTATATATACATATACGAATGATTTTTTTTTTTTTTAATTTGAAAATTAATAAAAAAAAATAATTAATCGCACATGAATACATACGTTTTGTTAATTAATAAACATTTTTATGCTTGGATTACTTAATTTAGGAAATCATATTTTAGAACTAAGGACTAAAGACTTTTTGACTAAGGAAAAAAAAAAATATTTGATTTTATTGAATTTGCTGTTTTAATTACAGAACAAAAATAAATATTTTTTGTTTAACGAACATTAATTTACAAAACTAAAAATACTTTTAAAAACATAAAGAATCATTTTAATTACTTCAGAAAATCTTTAATAGAAATTTAAATATTATTTAATAATATATTAATATAAATATTAAATTAATTCAATAAAAGCATAGTTAATTTTATTAGCGAAATATACAAATCCATGAAATATGATAAATTAATAGGAAAAATGAATCATTATTATACGCAAAATGTAATAATAATGAGAAAAGTGAAATAAAAACATAATAAATACAGTATTGTTTACAGACTGCAATAAGCCAAGATTTATTGTTTAAATAATTCTATTTAATTAGTTTTCCTTTAGCTACACATTTGCATAATTATCTTTATAATTTAATAATTTTGAGCATAGGAATTACTGATGACTTCCAGGTTAATAATTAAATAATGGATATCTGTAAAAAAAAAAAATTTTAAAAATAACTTGATGCACTTAATTCGATTTATGAAATTTTTATTTTTAATATTATTATTTTCAACAATTTTAATCAATGTTTTTCATAAGTTAAAACATATTTTTGAAACAATGGTTTATAAAAGCATTAGAATTTTTTAAATTACTTTAATATCATGCTGAAATATATATATAGATTATATTTTGTTCAAATTGGAATATTATGTAGCTCATTTTTATATTTTAAAATTTATTAATTTATATTTACATAATTATAGAAATTTATTGTGTTAATTTCACACAAAAAAATAAATTGAATATTTTTTCAAATGAATATTATATGTGGTTAATATATAATATTAAAATTTTTTTATTTATAATGAAAAATTAATAATTTTTTATTGTTTGCAGTTCTTTTAAAATGTGATTTATACTATATTTGATAATTGTATATAAATTGAAAAGTATAGTTAAGTACTTGATAAACTTTTATATAAAATGCAGTATAAATATGTAAAATATTAAAAATTATATTTTAAAATTGTATTGAATTTTTTTCAGCTTCAGCTAAATTAAAGATTTTGTAATTGTTTAAAATTCGATTTAGAATTATGTATTTGACACTGATTAAAAATATATTATGAATAAATAAGACATCAAAAATTATTTTTCAAATATATGCAAGTTCTTTTCAAAATTTGCTTCATAACTTGAGATGTCATTGTTTAATAATAACAATTAGTGTTATGAAATGACACGATGTTATTTAAAATATACATAATATAGATACATAATCATTGCAAAACTAGTTAAATTATTTTTATTTTCATTTTAAGAAATTTTTTTCTCTAAAAATAAATTTACTATTAGGTACTAATGTTACTTTTTTAGATTGTCACATAACTGAATGAAGCTTTTTACAAAACTTATTTCAAATAAATGATGCATATGTTTAGAATATTTTTAAAAATTTCTGTTACAATATATATATATATTTTATTATATTATTATATTATTTAATATTAATGTTTAAAAACATATTAATATGTAGAGTTTAAAAGTCGCTTCATATACACAATTTGAAAGGAGAAAATATGTTCAAAACTTTATACTGAAAAATCGATTTCAGCCTGTGGGATATTATTATTTTTTTTCAAATAGACAGAGTTCTCAGCATTGGGTGTATAAACAAAGTGACTTTTCCAGCCGCCAAAATGCAGGATATGAAATTCAGTTTGCTCATTTTACAGATGCAGAGATGGAAATCTATACGCAGATAAGCGTAAACATTGCACGAGATTTAACATGGAGAGTACACAGACGTATTGCAAACCGAAAAATAAATTCAGTTTAGTGTGCACTTTTTCTTGCTCCTTTCTTCGTAAACCATTGCTTTTATTATGCTCACCCCAAATATATTGAGAGGAATTCAATGCCGTTTATAAAAGGATTGGGATTTGTTCGCACATAAGCAATATTCACGGCAGTTTGATTTCTTTTCGCCATAGGTATTTTGGATGTCATTTTCGACTTCTTCTGGAGACGAGAGAGAGAGAGGAAAGAGCAAGAATAAGTACATAAGAAATGAGTTTTTAAGCATGAAGGCAAAATGATGAAAAGGTTTCAAGAAACTTTTCCTCTGTTGCTGTGAATCTAATAAATCGGGACATTCTTTGAAAGCGTGTATTAACCTGGAAGCAGCCGGGCGTATTTACGTTTTTTTCTAAAACGTATTTGTCTGGCTTTCATACGAAATTTTGTGTTCATTCTGTATGTGCTGTTATCCCAAAACGTTTTATTATAACAATTTAAAAGAGTTTGTAAAAATAATAGAATATGAACTTATAAAATATTTTTTAAACCGTTTAATTTCATATATTTTTTTTTAAACCGTTTAGTTTCAAAGACAGTTTTATAATTTATAATAGAATCATTTAATGAAATTTAAAAAATTGCTAAAATTAGCTTAAATCTACACATGTAAACGTATATTTACTTTCATGTAATAACTGGCTTGATGAAAGTTATTTGTCAAAGTATTTCTGTAATAAAGAACTCTTCACCCTTTTTTCTTCCTGATTAGTTCAATAGACTCTGCCATTAAAAGGAATACTATGGACGACATTTTAAGATAATACAGTTAAAGGCACAAAATAAAAGTAATATAAGACTCATTCAATTATGGAATCATAAAGGATTCCGTATCACTACAATCATTCATGGCACTGGCAGTTTTCGAGGCCAGTGCGCTAGCCACTTGGTTAGAATTTCAGAAAATATTTCTAAATTACAATGAAGAAGTTAAATTTTTAGAGAAGTAGAACTTTTGCATTTTTCTTTTTATTGTTTTTATAAATAAATTTTAACCTATAGGTGAAGAATGTTCTGATAATAAATATAATCTTGTAGTTAATTTTAATTTATTTTAACAATGCGAGAAATCTTTGCAAACAACAGTATAAATTTATATTTTTATTCTCATAAACAGAGCTGTTCCATTATTTTCTGAATAAAACAGAAGGAACTTTTGTTATGCAGATACATCAAGAACGTAAACAAATCTGCGCTTCGTTAGAAATGAACTGGTCCATTTCTACATCTCAGTTGAGCTCCAATTCAAGTTAAGTAAAAGCATTTTTTTTTATTTTATTGTTTTTATTTATTTTTGCTGCTTGGCTCTTGCATTTCGATCAATTATACCTAATGTCTCGAGGAGAGTTGTTGTTGAATTGAGCAGCCACCGTGAAGATTTTGAAATTTCGTTGAATTAAAAATCGAATTTCAAAAGAAAACGGACTTGAGCCAAAATGAAAAACAGGAATTTTCTAATATTACACTTCATTTCGCATTAACTAAATGCATAAAGGATTTAACGGTGCGTTTTATAAAGCTTTTTTTGCATGGATGCTTCTTTTTCAAAGTTTTGTTCGATCAATTAAAGACATGCTTGCTTCCTTTTTTGCAGAGATTCAATAAAATTAGTGGAGTCTTTTTTTTTTTCTTAATGCTTATAAACATTTGTGATTTTGAAATGTTTTTGTTCATCGTAAAGGATATATTTTGGAAAGTTAATTTAAATAATTTAATAATGCGTGTAATTATATATTTTTACTATATTTATTACTCCTTTTTTATTACTTTTCTTGTTAAATATATTTATTTACATTTCGATGATAATATTTTAAAGATTATATGAAAAAGTAGAAATATGTTTGCTAATTTCTGTAAAAAATATTCATCATTAAGATTGATGTCTAAAATATTCATTATGAATATTAATTTCAAAATGTAATGCTATATATCATTTCAATAATTATAAGAAAATTTATATTTCTAATATACCAAATAGTGACACATAGCAGCCATTTCTCGTTTCCAAAAATTGAACATTATTACTAATTATATGCGTGTGTGGTGGCGTGCGTGTTTTTGCGTGAGTATGTAATCACTTTTCACATTTGTCTTAATTAGAAATAAGCAAAGAGATTCTAATAAAATAGACAATTTAAAAAGTTAATCCTTAATTCTTGTCTATTATAAATATGTCTAGAATCGCCATTATATGGGCGACTTATATTAAATCTTGTTTCCATCCAAACTTCTGGAATCCTCTAAATTCATAAAATATTGCTGTCATACCGAATTGAGATGACTACGTGACACTTTAATTCTGACTTGGAACGAGATTAAATATCTCAGTCTGCGGATGTTAAAAGACTCGGAAAGAGATTATATGCAATTTATCTGCACAACGAATACACAGAGAAATAATTTATATGGAATGTGTCAACTTTTCATAGAACACAGAATAGTGTTACAAGTGATTCTGTGGATTTCACTCAATTTTTCCGCTTGCCTAATTCGTTTATCTCACAGATAATCAAAGATTAATTTTGGATTTGCTTTTAATAACACTTTTCATTGTTTCTTTGTTAGATTAATACAATGTTACATTATTTTAAATTCCTCATAGAATTAATTTGCATTGTTGAGTAATGTTTAATGCTTTATTTTTACCCATTTTACATGAATAGATTAGTTTTTTAAAGGAAATTATAGGAATATTTGACTGATACTTTTTCAGCATTGTTTCTTGCGTTTCTTTACCAATTTTACTTGAGCAGATAAATTTTTCTTAAAAAATTCTAAGAATATTTCTAATAAATTCTAAGAATATATTTCAGCTTTGTTTCTTGCAGATGCTACTTGAAACTTCTAAATTGTTGGCATAAAGTGGTTTATCCTTTCAGGTTTGCCAATTTAGCCATCTAAATCTGTGAGAAAAAGTAATAACTTATTTGAATTTCCACAGCTAATTCTATCGTAAATGCGAGGAACAAAAAAATAAATTTATAATTTAATATACAACACATTTTGATGCAGTGAAGGAATCTGTATGTTTTTTAATACTAAAATTTCACCCATGATGGAATCAAAAGCTTCTTTCATATGCTATTTAATGGAAAGCATGATCATATTATTGAATGGAATATATCCTGCTCTAGAACGTATATGAAGTTCATCAATTTCATTCATTAAATTTGTTTAAGAACATCAAATTGTTTTCAAAAAATTATTTTAATAAAAATCATTATCATTGTGCTTCCAGTTAATGAGAATTTTAGAAAAAATATTTCCCGATTTACTTTTCTCGATCATATAAAATTTAAAAATAAAGTTCGTTAAAAAAAGTCATGGAAATATTTATAATTGATTTAAAAGTAGAATAGTAGATCAATTTGATTTCAGAAAAGGTATTCAAATTATATAAATGCAAATTGAAAGTTTCACATTCACTTCATATAAATGTAATGTTATTATTGATAACCAGCTTAATATGAAATAAAGGTAATTAATATATTTCATGAATATGATCAGTCATTATACAGTTTTTATGAAAATTATCTAATGCAATTCATGAAGTCGCGAATAAAGTAAATTATTGAAAATTAAAAGAAAATAAAATTTATGTTATTATTTCATGCATATATGCATTTATGTTATTATTTCATCTTTCAACATACAAAAGCTGTAATTTATGGAATTTAGTAAGCATTGTTTATTTTGATAATGCAATATATTGACATATAAGTTGATTTATTTGTCTGCACTCTAATAATTTGATATAATAAGTTTTGCTTTTTCCTAAATATTTTAATAATGTTGACTTTTAATTATAAATTATTATCAGCTTTTAATATCACATATTAAAATACAAATTTGGGCTTTTTTGATTTCGTTGCATATTGATTCGTTGCATATTGCTTTTTAAAATATTTATTATTATAAATATTCCTCTACATCATAATATTTATATATATTTATAATTATTTTCCTCTACATCATATTTATAATTATAGTGTAGAGGAAGATGAGCTTTATTGTGAACTGCCTACTTGATATACCTGAATGAGCATTTGTGCTGTGTAACAGGCCTTTTCTTCATCTTGGTACAGTATACTGGATAACTCTGAATTTGCACTTTGTGTCACTTAAATGGCGAATGGTCTTAGCTAAGAGTACCTGGCATTTGTAAAACAAATATTTTTTTTTAACAGATTGCAATTTAAAAAGGAATCAAAATTATACTGAAATATTTTAGATTAGGTGTTCTGTGAACTAGAAAACAATGCATATTAAATTCAAAATGCTATTTAAAATTTAATAAAGGGAAAAATAATTTATTAATAGAAAATAATGCAAAAAAAAATCGAGTAAGGTAAGAGAATATTTAATGACTTCTAGATAAAAGAGTAAAAGACTGAAATTATTTGAAAGTTAAATAAACTAAACGTTGCATTAAATTCTCCAAAGAACACTTACAAAGCAAATCGTTGTAGCTACTTATGCATAAAAAGATTTTCAGTTAAGTTTAAATATAAATAGATTATGTTTCAAAACCCTCGGATTATTGAAATCGAAGAAATAATCCAGTTTTGTAAAATACTATTAAAATTTTAAAGCCCGCTACAATGAGGCAATTTTATACAGACAATGGTTTATACTTAATATAATATTAAATAATATTAAGAAAAACAAAATTCAATGTTCCGTAAAACCTAAATGGAAGGTACAACACGATTAGTGGAAAATAATTACAACATCTGGGAACTGATGATAACTTTTTTTAAATACATCAAGATAGGATTAAAATAATGCATTTTAAGTTATTATAGGATTGCAAAAGTCACTTAATTTTTAAACATTGTAACATCGTTCAGAAAATATTAAATTGTTTAAAATACAAGGAAGTACATGAATCATAATATTTTCATCCATTGTACAAAGTTAATACATTTCACTATAATTGTATTTTAAAAATTAATATTTCTTTCATAATATCCCTGCATATGTATTTCATTTTTGTCAATGTATAAATTGCATTTTCTAAGATTTTTACAATGGAACTTATTAGGTTTCTTAAAACTTAATAAAACTGAGGAAACTTAAAAATAACTGAGTGGAAAAAGTAAAATATTTAATAACCAAAAAAATGTCAGATTGTATAGAATATGTATAAGGGCTGTTGGGCACAATGCCGCAAATTGTGGTCGGGAAGGAATTTTGTATTTACAAATGAATGCAGTTTTTTTTATTCAAATATGAGATACAGGTTTTCTGCACAATGCCGCATAAACTGTGGAGAGTTCGTTCGAAATTTATTTCAGAGTTTATAAAAGTTGCTTTGAGAGCTCAAACACAATATTGTATATTTTTGAGAATATATAAATATATATAATACATTTACATAATAATATACTGGATGTGTATAACTAACTTATGCTATTCGGGGAACTATCTCAATTTTCATAATTTAATTTATATTATTTCAGAATATGCATTTAAACAATATTATAAACTCACAATTTTTAGTACAATTTTTTTAAATGATCCCTCCTTTTTATTTCCTTAACAAGTTTTTCTATAGCTGTAAAAAAAATTATTTTCTACAAAACCAAAACACATCGCAAGATGTACAGAATGCACTCATTAAAACCAAATTAAATTTTAATTTAAAAGTTATCATTGCTCAGTAAACGTAATAGTGTCTATCTATTCTTGGTTTTCTTCAAGTTTTATGAATTAACGGATTTCAAGCAAACCAAATAGTTATTTAATAAGAACGATAAGAAATATTATTTAATAATAACGATATATTTCAAATGTGAGTAGTAAAGTACCTGGCTTCGTAATTAATCTTAATTATTCGAATAAACAACTGCTTTTACTTCGCATGTTATGATAAATAAGGGCGAAAACAATCTGCCGCGCTTACAATAAGTCTCAAACTAATGAATTCCCCCAAGACACTTAGTTAATTGCCAACTTGGCCCACAAGCCTAAAATAAAATGACCACGCTACACCATCAACTCATGCATTCCGCATACTCGAGACATCATGCATTTCAATTTGCGAAGTCATGTGCACTCCTCCTCCAATAACGCTGCCCGGTTCCAACGCTCCTCGTGCAAGCCCAAAGTCCGAAATAAAACACATAGAAATCTTAAATTCTGGTTGAAGTTCCATCCTTGGTAATGACTCGACCATTTTATGGTAACATTTCGGGAAGGAGACCTCTCGAGTTTAAGATTTATAATGGGTATTTGGCGGATGCTATTCAGTCGGTTGGAAATGAGCTGTTACTTACGAGTCTGGCGCACTCTAAATAGAGTTACATTCGTAGATTAGAAGGGAAGGAATTATTACCGCCGTATCCCTTACAGACCGCAGATAGCTTTTGCTCCTGTAAAGCAAATCTTCCGTGCGCCAGGATTTCAAAATGCAATCCGCTGCTTATTTGACCCAACAAAGGATGCTTGCGGAGCTGTATTTGGCGAATTAGCAATAATGTTGACTTTGCAGAAAATATTCCACTTTTCTTATGTTATTTGATAAGAAGATGATATTTTTGAAGTATATTTGAATGACCGTTGTTATGATTAGTTATAATAATTTAGTAGCAGTAACAATTAATAATAATTAATAGTAACAATTTAGTTGCGATTTTTAAAATGTATTATGTATATAAAGTTTATATGTTTGTTTTACATTTTCTTTTGTTAAGATAATTTTTAGTATGGAAGCCTGTAAGTATTTCCCAAATATTTAATCATATTATAATTTAAAGACAATCCTTTTATTTTTGATATTATCTTAAGTAATGGTTATGAAATCATTTGCGTGAAGTTTAAATTAACCAATGTGTTTCAAAATCCATACTATATTATTTATTTTAAAAGCACTTTAAGGAAATATACATCATGATTGACAAAATCTGAGAACCTGTTATGAAACTATTATTATTAAATGGATTAACAAACACGAAAAATACATACTATTCAAATGGATTGGCTGTAAGAAAATTTATGAAAAGTTTTTATGACTGAATAGTTGCGCATTAAACATTTAATCAAAATATAAAAATTCATATATTTCTTAAGTAATATGGTCTAAATGTTGAAAAGATTAAAAATTTCTCATTTCTTAACTAATGCTTTAACAATGAAAGTGAAGATAATAATTATGTCATAAATAAATGAATGAATAATTTAGAACACTTGAAACATAAGAAAAAAATGAGAAAAGGATATGCATGTATTATATTGTTTAACAAGAATTTACACACACATTAGCAAGTGTTTTTTCGTTGGATATATATAACTTTTCTTAAAATTATTTAGCTGCCCTTTTAAATTTAATATAAGCGCATAGATATTTTATTAAATGAGTAAATCATGCACTTCAGTAAAAATTACATTATAATTACATAAACCTTTCTTTTAAATATATTATTATCAATGTCCAATATTTAATCCACTGTATAAAAAAATGTTAATAATTTAAATTTTCAATGTAAAAGAGTGATAGATTTATATGTAAACATGCAGTTGATATTTTATTTCTGGTTTAGAGTTACTCAACAAAAAAGAACCAAAAAATTGATAAATTTAATTAAATTAGCTTATCTTTTATTAGATTAAAAATCTTGCATAGTTCCAAAACTAAATAAAAATATAACAAAAATACTAATACCTTTTTTATTAATACTATACCTTTTTTATTTTATTGTCAAGAACTGAAGAATAAAAATACTTCTTTTTGAAAATAAAGGTAATATCACGATTCGGCAAGATCCCACATATTTTAATCTCGTTTAAAAACTGCATCTTAGATTTTTCTGGATAAAGAACACAACTAATCCGCTTATCGTTGTAAAACAAAAAAAAAAACAAAAAAAAACCAAAAAAAAAAAAAAAAAAGAACACATCATCGATACCCCGAGACTTTTAGTGGTTGTCGCCATTTTTTCATCGATAAGCAAAAGTTGAAATAACAAAACAGAAAGAGGAAGCTAAACTGAAACAGAATCCATTCCATTGAATGGAATTTAATTACCCTACAGATTCTCATAAAAAAAAAAAAAAAAAAAAAAAAAAAAACTCTGAGCTTTCTGTAATACGTGAGAAAACTGGATACAAAACTCGATACGAGAGGTTTCTCTTTCGTTCTTTTGTCTTTAACCACAAAAAGAATAAAAACAGTGTTGCTTTCGAAATCTTACTCTGCTGATTTTCTTTTTTTTTTTTTTTTTATTTAATTCTTCCTCCCTTTACACGTCTTTAATGTTTGATTCACTACATTTCAAATGCAATTTATTTTGTTCTCGGTAACAAAATTAATAAATAAATACTAATAAATAAAAAATAAAAATGAAGCAAAAATTCATAACAAAAGAAATATGTATATGTTAAGACTTTTTTTCTACTTACTGATTTAATTGCGTTTCCCACACAATAAAAAACAGATTTTATTGTATTTTTTATTTGTTCAGTTGAGCGATATTTTAATATAAATTGCTGCTGTTCCTTTTGACTTAATCCTAAAAACTTTTTCTGAAGAAGGGACTTTAAAATAAATTTCATTGTCTCTTGAGCTGTAAGGACATTGATGACAAAAGGGCATTAATTCTACATATAAATGCATGCAATAAAATGTATGATGGTTTTTTATTCATAGCTTTCAATTCTGATCCCTTCAACTTGTAAATATTTTTTTAAAGTTTTAAGAGTATTTTTAATAACTGTATTAATCATAGTAGGGCTTCGTGGCTGAGTGATTGGCGCTGTGAACTTTAGGTTTCTAGGTTCTAGGCTTCAAAATTGAATACTTATTATAATACAAAAATGAATACTTATTGAGTTTTTAGTATAATAACTACTTAAAAGTTTTAACATGTCTAACTGTTTTATAAATATTCACAATTGAAAATTATTTCTTTTATATCTGTTAATATGTGTCATTTTAATTAAACAATTTTGAATAAAATTTTAAAATATATGCAGCATGATATAAATTTTAATACTTTAGTTGAATTTTTATATCAATTAATAATATCCATTGTATAATCTGTAATTGTTTTGGTAATGTTACTTTGAACAAACACAAAATACTTTGAAAAATATTGAAGCATAATATTGTGAATTTAAATATACGTTCACGATCATCATTGTCTTCAATTATGGAAGAATGAAATAAATATAAAGCATTTCTTTTTAAAATTTATATCTGAATATCATCTACTTACCAGGTTCTATATGTAGGACTAAAAATAAATAATATATTTTATTTTATATGCTACTCACAACAAAAAAAAGAATAGAGAGAGATGTCACAGCTAACAACAAGATCATTCTCTCATGATGCTACGTTTCTTCTCTAAACAGCCAGAAAGTGTAATGGATATTTTTTTTACTTTACATTAAATCACTAAATTTGCAATTCAAGGCGATCTGCTGCAGAATAAAATTTGTCTGGAATAAAAATCTGGTGCTATGTTGTGATTTTATTAGTTTTTTTTTTTTCAATCTTGTACTCATTTCTTACAGCACCTTTTTTTTTTTTTTTTTTTTCTTTTTGTCTCTAATATCCTTAAAATTATGTAACACATGTTGAATTTTTCATTAACAATAACATATATTTTTCAATTTTAATTTTAATTTTAAACATTAAATATTATAAATCGTAAAACTATAAAATATTACTAAGCTTAATACATGTAATATTCTGCTTAAAAATTTTTTTCTTTATGTAGTATTCTATTAGAATGAATTCTTTTTTAAAATTTAATAAAAACTATTTAATAACAAATATATGCTTTGTTAATTTATAAACATTTTTATGCTCAGATATTTTAATTTAGGATATAATGTTTCTGGAACTAAAAACTAAATGCTATTTTAACAAAAGATAAAAAATTGATTTTAATCAGTTTTCCACTTTAATAAATACATAATAAAAAAATATTTTTGTTTAAAGAAAATGAATACAAAGTTAGAAACACTTTTTAAAACATGAAGTATTATTTTAATTTTTCAGATAATATTTAATAGAAATTGAAACAGTATTTATTAATATATTAATAGAAATATTAAATTAATTCTACAAAGCATAATTAATTATATTAGCAAAAAACACAAATGCATGAAATATAATAAATTAATATGAAAAATGAATTAATATTATACTCAAAATTATATAATAAAAATTGTAAGTTGAGAAACTTGAAATATAATCTTTATAAACATCGCATTATTTAAGGACTGCAATCAGCCGAGTTTCATTGTTTATTGTTTAAATAATTCTATTTAATTAGTTTTTAATGATCTGGACATTGGGATAATTTTCTCTATAATTTATCAAGAATTTGAGCATAGGAATTACTGATGACTTCCAGGTTAATATTTAAATAATAAATATCTGTAAAAAGTTTTAAAAAAACTTTATATATTTAGTTCGATTTATCAAATTCTTTTATTTTTAATATCATCAATTTTCATGAATTTTGTTGAATATTTTTTCATAAGTTAAAAGTATATTTTGAAACAATTATTTTAAATGCATTAGAAATATTTTTTTAATTATTTTTTTAGTATAATTTAATCTCATGCTGAAATAAAGTTTTTTAAAAATTGCACTATTATATAGCTCCTTTTTATATTTTTAAATTTATTAATTCATATTTATAATAATTATAGAAATTTATTGTTTTAATTTGATACAAAAATAAATTGAATAATTTTCAAAATGAATATTATATGTGGTTAATATATAAAATTATGCTATTTTATTTATAATGAAAAATTAATAATTTTTATTTGTTTGTAGTACTTTTGAAATGTGTTGTATACATGTGTGAATTGTGTCGTTAATTGTATATAAATTGATCAAATTGTATTTAAATGCAGCATAAATATGTAAAATTGTAAATTAATAAATTAGTATTATTAAAAATACATAAAACATCAACAATTATTTTTCAAATATTTGTAAGATCTTTTCAAAATTTGCTTCATAACTCGAGACAATGATTATTGAGATATTATTGTTTAACAATAAGATTTAGTGTTATGCAATGCTAACATTTTATTTAAATAGAGAAACATAATAATAGAGAAACATAATAATTGCAAAACTAGTTTCGATATTTTTGTTATCTTTTTAAATAATTTTTTTCTTAAAAATTCAATTTAGTGTTACGTACTGATGTTACATTTTTTAGAATACCATATAAGTAAATGAAACCTTACGAAACTTATATTAAATAAATCATGTGATACTTCTGGAATCTTTTAGAAATATATTTGTTAATATTATTATATATTTTTAATATTATTATTTAAAAGTATATTAATACGTGCAGCTTAAATGTCACTTCATATACACAATATAAAAGGAGAAAAATATGTTGAAAACGTTATGCTGGCAAAATCGATTTCAGCCTGTGCGATATTATTATTTTTTCAAACAAACAGAGTTCTCAGCATTTGGTGTCTAAACAAAAGGACTTTTTCAGCCCGCCAAAATGCAGGATCTGAAATTCAGTTTGCTCATTTTACAGATGCATAGATGAAAATCTATACGCAGATAAGCGTAAACATTGCACGAGATCTAACATGCGAGTACACAGACGTATTGTAAAGCAAAATAAATTCAGTTTAGTGTGTTTTTTTCTTGCCCCTCTCTTCGTAACCATTGCTTTTTATTATGCTCACCCCAAATATATTCAGAGGAATTCAATGCCGTTTATAAAAGGATTGAGATTTGTTCGCATAGAAGCAATATTCACGGCAGTTTTATTTCTTTTCGCCAAAGATATTTTTGCATGCCATTTTTGACTGGTTCTTCTGCAGACGAGAGAGGAAAGTGTAAGAATGCAGTACACATGAAATAAGTTTTTAAGCATGAAGGCCAAAGGATGAAAAGGTTTTAAGAAGCTTTTCCTCTGCTGTTGTGAATCAAATAAATTGGGACGTTCTTTGGAAGTTTGCATTAACCTAGAAGCAGAAGGGCATTTTTACATCATTTTTCTAAAAATATTTGTCTGGCATTCATAACAAACTTCGTGCTCATTATGTATTTGCTGTTATCTAATATCCTTGTTTAACAACAATTTAAAAGAATTGGTAAATATAATTAAATATGAACTTATAAAATATTTTTAAACAATTTTATCTTTTAATTAATCTTAATAAATTTTTTTTAAACAATTTTAAAATTTGCAATAGAGTCATTTCATGGAAATTAAAAAAATTTGAAAAATAATTACCCACTCACACAGGCACAAACACACGAACACACACCATATATAACTATACACACATATATATATATATATATATATATATATATATTCAAAAAGCATTTACCTATTCAGGTGAAGACAGAAGAAGAAAAATTTCATGCTATATTTGCAAATTAAGTTACATATTTATAACTTATCCGCCTTCTGTACTTAATGGCGAATTGATTTGTTTAGAGTGCCTGGCATTTAAAAACAAATATTTTTAAATTGTTCGCAGTTTAAATAATGATCAAATTTATTTAAAAATATTTTATCATCGGGACTCTGTGAACTAGAAATTAATGCAGAATAAATTCAAAAATGTTATAACATTCAATGAGCTAAAAATTATTTCTTAATAGAAAACAACACTTAATAGAAAACAAAAATTTTCAGTTAGGTAATGAATATATAATGACTACATGATAAAAGAGTAAAACATTGAAACTATTTGAAAGTTAAATATAGTAAATTGCATTAGATTTACACTTATAAAGCAAATCGTTTTAGTTACTCACGCACAAAAAAGATTTTCAGCTAACATATAAAGATTAATAGATTATGTTTCAAACCGCCTTGGAGTTATTAAAATCAAAGAAATAATCCATTTTCCTAAAATACTATTAATATTTTAAAGCCTGTTAAAATGGAACTATTTTATACAGAGAATGGGTTACGCTTAATATATTAATAAATATTATTAAAAATATAAAATTGAATGTTCCGTAAAAACCTAAATTGAAAGTACAATACGATTAGCGGAAAATAAATTACGATATCTGGGAACTGATGATAACTTTTTTTAAATGCATCAATATAGGATTAAAATAATGCATTTTAAGTTATTATAGGGTTACAAAAGTCACTTAATTTTTAAACATTGTAACATCGCTCATGAAAGATTAAGGTATTTAAAATACAAGGAAGCAAATTAAGCGCATAATATTTTCATCCGTTGTACGAAAATAATACGTTTCGCTGTAATTGCATTTGAAAAATTAATATTTCCTTCATAATACCACTTCTCATGATATTTCATTTTAATCAATGTATAATGCTGTATTTTTTTCAAAATTATTAGTTTTTTGAAACTTAATTGATTACTGGAAAAAAGAGTGGATATCAAAATTATTAGATTTTAGGAACTTAATAAATGATTAAGTGGAATAAAGAGTGGATATGCATAATCTTTTATTTAATCATATATATATATATATATAATTTATTATTTGATTTTTTTTTTAGAAATTATGAAACAGAGGGAGACTAACTATTTTTCTGATATTAAAATATTGTAATATATATAATAGGTGGATATCCCTTTCATAGATCGTTCATTGGAACAGTGGTATATATATACCACTGTTCCTCTCATTGCTCCTAACTTAATATATATATATATATATATACCACTGATATACCTCCATAATAAAATATCTGATGTTGTATGCATAGTTCAATTTATAACTTAAATTTTGATAACTGTGCTGTTATATTTTTTTTAAAAATTAATTTATTACATAAATAAATTAACAAGTTATTACATAATAAGTATATTGAATGTATATAAGTAACTTATATTACATTTGGTATATTTGCTGTTCAGTGAATTGACTCAATTTTTTAATTAATATTATTCCTGAATTTGAAACCAAAAATATAATCAAAATACGTTTTTAATTCTAACATTTTATATTTCTTTAACGTTGCAATTTTAAAAAAAAAATCCCTCCATTTATATTTTTTTTAAATATTTTTCTATAGCTTTACAAACAAATTTATTTCCTATAAACCAAAACGCATGGCAAGATTTGAAGAATACACATGTAAAACCCGTCAAAATTAATTTCAAAGTTATTATTGCTTAGTACATTTATAATAATAGTGTCTATATATTACTGGTTAAGATTTATTAATTAAGGGATTGCCAGGCACAAGAATTATTGTCTAGTAAGAACGATGCACTTCTTAATGCAAGTAGTAAAGCAACCAGACTTGGTAATAGATCTTAATTATTCGAATAAATAGCAGCTTTTACTTCGCATGTTATGATAAATCAGGACGAAAACAATCTGCCGCTCTCACAATAATCCGCAAACTAATGAATTCCCTCAAGACGCTTAGTTAATAGCCAACTTGGCCCAACAGGCCTAAATAAAATGACCGCGCTACACCACAAACTCATGCATTCCGCGTACTCCAGACATCATGCATTTCAATTTGCGAAGTCATGTGCACTCCTCCTCCAATAACGCTGCCCAGTTCCAACACTCCTCGTGCAAGCCCAGAGTCCGAGATAAATACCCATAGAAATCTTAAATTCTGGGGAAGTTCCATCCTTGGTAATGACTCGACTATTTTACGGTAACATTTGGGGAAGGCGGCCTCTCGAGTTTAAGATTTATAATGGGTATTTGGCGGATGCTATTCAGTCGGTAGGAAATGAGCTGTTACTTACGAATCTGGCACACTCAAAATAGAGTTACATTTGTAGATTAGAAGGGAAGGAATTATTACCGCCATATCCCTCGCAGACCGCAGATAGCTTTTGCTCCTGTGAAGCAGGCTTTCCTGCTCCAGCTTTCCAAAATACAATCCGCTGATTATTTGATCCAACAAAGGATGCTTGATGAGCTCTGTCTGGCGAATTAGCAATAATGTTGACTTTGCAGAAATTCTCTCCAATTGCTTATTTTATTTGATAAGAAGATGATGGTTTTAAACTAGTTGATAATCGTTGTTATGATTAATTATAATAATTATAAATTTCAATTAATAATAACAATTAAATATAAAACAGTCCTCCTCCAAATAAAATTAAATATAAACCAGTTATGGTAAATACATTTAACATTAAGCCAGATGTAGAAATTTATATTTTTAATTAGGGTTTAAAAAGTAAACTATAAAAAATGTTAATCAAATCATTCCGTTGAACAATTTGCACATGTGATAAGGGAAAATCATTCAATTTGGTTGTGATTAAAAATGTTATAAAAACAAACGTGAAGAAATGAATAACAGATAAAAAAAATGCATTATGTTATCACCAAAAGAAATGTACAAAATAGTATCTTACAGCATTATTCCTAGCTAATTATTTCGCGTACAATTATTGTGATAAAATGCACTATAAAACTCATTTATAGATGGTTTATAATAATTAAATAATTATATTTATAAGAATATAAAAAATCATAAATTTTGTTAGACACCGGTTATTATAGGATGCATTTAGAACACAAATTCATTATTGAGTCTTGGATGAATTCACTTTTTGCGAGACAAATAGTTTGTATGTAGTACCTGAGATTTGTTATCCATGATACGATATCATTAGATCTTTAAAATTCTTTAAAAAATTAAAATTCAAGATTATATGAATATTCCTTGAGTTTCATTACTCAAACCAAACATGCATCTTTCACAAGGGCACTCCAATGCTGGAATAGTGAAATTTTAATGAAATTTAGTTTCCAGACGAGCGAAATTAATTAGATGAAATTTCTTCACTAGCGAATGCTGCTAATTAAAGCTCCTCATGTTGTTTAATAATGATACCGTAGATTTTGCCATTCACCTTGAGGCATTCTTCTACGACATTTAGCAGATTTAGCATTGATTTTGGCCGTACTTAGAAGCACTTAAATCTTTGGAATAAAGTTATATTTTCATTATCTTTAATGTTTATTAAAACACAGAATAAAATGTGCAATTCAAGCTGAATTGAGATTTTAAAAGGGCATTTAAAATAAATAATGTAATATGTCTCATAAAGTTAAGTAACTGCTGACGATAGAAGCCTTGGAATGAATAGAGATATATTCTCTTTGTAAGTAGCTTATTGGATATCCGTTGTCTGAAGAGGGGGATGTATATAAAATGGACAAGAACCAGAAATGCCAGTTAATGATGTTGGGTTATGGAAGTTAGCTTAAATACTGACCTAACTGCGGAAGTCACTGGGGATCAAAAGATAATTGAATGAAAATACAACTTAAAAGAAATTGACATGCTTTACTACCATCAATGATGAGACTGTATTGACAACTGATACTATGCTACGGTGGATTAAGGAGAGATAACTTGTTTCCGAAAAAGTTTTAATGATCAAAGATATTCAGGACAAACCAGTAAGTGATCTTTTAAAAATAATTAATTAATTATTTTAAATCCTAAATAACATCTTATGTTCTATTGTGTTTTAAATGGTTCCTATGTGTTTTGCTTGTTCTAGTTCATTTATTATGTTATGAAATTTCCATATATGTATTTTGTATTTTTACATTAGTTTTCGTTAAAGTACAGATGTAATATAATGCAGTGCACATTTTGCTTACGCATTTACAAATCCAAACCCAGGAATCTGTTACAGAAATCATCATTTATGATTATCCTACTGACTAAGATTCGTATTCTTGAAACAACAGTTCAGTCTAAAGGTTTACCTTCGTTATTTTAATACATTTTGGACATTTTCAATGTGATCGTTCCAGATTTCTAATTGGGCAACGTTTTCAATTTTCAATAATTTTCTAATAACAAATATTTGTTACAAAATTACTATAAAAAAAAATTTTTCAATAATATTAATTTTGAAAATAATATGTAAAGAATTCAATGTAGTAAAAATGTAATGGTAATTTATTTTCACATAATAATGACCAAATTATCAGTATAATGTTGTATAATTTTTTAAAAGATTTTTCTGAAAAAGAAAATACAGAAAATTAAATTAAATTAAATTAAATTTATTAATTTAAAAATTAAATTACATTTTTACAGTGGAACTTATTAGGTTTCAGAAACTTAATAAATAACTAAGTGGAAAAAGCAAATTATTTAATAAACAAAAAATTGCAGATTGTATAGAATATGTATGAGAGAGGTTGGAAAATTGTGGTCGGGGAGGAATTTTGTATTTACAAATGAAAACATTTTTTTTATTCAAATATGAAATACAGGTTTTTGCACAATGTCGCATAAACTGTGGAGAATTCGTTCGAAATTTATTTCAGAGTTTATAAAAGTTGCTTTGAGCTCAAACACAATGGTGTATATTTTTTGAGAATATATACATATATATATAATACATTTACATAATATATATATATTGGATGTGTATAACTAACTTATGCTATTCAGTGAACTATCTCAATTTTCATAATTTAATTTATATTATTTCAGAATATGCATTTTAAACAGTATTATCAACACACAATTTTAAGTAAAATTTTTTTAAATGATACTTCCATTTTTATTTCCTTAACAAGTGTTTCTATAGCTGTAAAAAAAATTATTTTCTTCAAACCAAAATACACTCGTTAAACATTACGAAATTTTAATTTAAAAGTTATCATTGCTCAGTAAATGTAATAGTGTCTATCTATTCTTGGTTTGGTTTTCTTCAAGTTTTATGAATTAACGGATTGCAGGTAAATCACAATAGTTATTATTTAATAAGTACGATTTATTTTCAAATGCGAGTAGTAAAGTACCTGACTTCGTAATTGATCTTAATTATTCGAATAAACAACAGCTTTTACTTCGCATGTTATGACAAATCAGTGCGAAAGCAATCTGCCGCGCTTACAATAATCCTCAAACTAATGAATTCCCTCGAGACCTTAGTTAAGAGCCAACTTGGCCCAACAAACCTAAAATAAGATGACCGCGCTACACCATCAACTCATGCTTTCCGCATACTCCAGACATCATGCATTTCAATTTGCGAAGTCATATGCACTGCTCCTCAATAACGCTGTCCAGTTCCAACACTCCTCGTGCAAGCCCAAAGTCCGAAATAAACACCCATAGAAATCTTAAATTGTGGGGAACTTCCGTTCTTGGTAATGACTCGACTACTTTATGGTATCATTTCGGGAAGGCGACCTCTCGAGTTTAAGATTTATAATGTGTTTTTGGCGGATGCTATTCTGTCAGTTGGAAATGAGATGTTACTCACGAGTGCGGCGCACTCAAAATATGGTTACATTCGTAGATTAGAAGGGGAAGGAATTATTACCGCCATATCCCTTGCAGACCGCAGATAGCTTTTGCTCCTGTAAAGCAGCTTCCGTGCGCCAACATTTCAAAATGCAATCCTCAGATTATTTGACCCAACAAAGGATACTTGCTAAGCTTTGCCGAATTAGTAATAATGTTGGCTTTGCAGAGAATCTTTCAATTGCAAATGTTATTTCTTAAGAAGATGATATTTTTGTAGTTTATGATCGTTGATATTATTAGTTATAATAATTATAAATTTTAATTAATAATAACAATTTAGTTATGAGTTTTATGCATCTAAAGTTTTCATGTAATATATATATATATATATTTCATGAAAACTTTTCAAAAATCAAAAATCATTACGCAGTAAGAGCATTTGTGTATGTATATATATATATATATATATACACATATGCAAATGCTCTTACTGCGTAGTGATATTTGATTGTTGAAAAATAGTTTAAATAAATTTTTCATTTTTAAAATTATCTTTAGGATGATATGGATGATTGGTTATTTTTTTTGATATTATATTAAGTAAATTTTTACGAAATCATTTGCGTAAAAATTAATTTAACCAATGTGTTTCAAAATTCATCGGGATAGATTGATCAGATTTAAAAGCACTTTAAGAAAATTTACATCCTGATTGACAAAATCTGGGATCCTGTTATGAAACTATTATTATAAAATAGATTAATAAAAACAAAAAAAATACTTACCGGTGAAATGAAACTGTTATAATTGAAATATAAGTTGTTGAAAAAAATATATATGGCGGAATAATTTTTCCTTAAATATTTAATCAAAACGTGAACATTCACTTACTGATTCAGTAAGAGGATTAGGTAGGGGGAAAATAAAATTCTTTATAAAATTAAAAATTTCTAATTTTTTTTGGCTAATGTTTTACCAACGGGAGTGAAGCTAATAACTATAAGTGACAAATAAAGGAATGGGGTAATTAAAACACTTGAAAAATAAAATAAATTATATCATAATAAAACGGATTCACATGTATTGTATTTGCTTAATAAAAATTTACACAAACTTTAACAAGTGGTTTTTTTTTTCTGTGGATAAAGATAAAGTTTAATTAAATTGAAATTTTGTATTATTAAGCTATCCATTTTAAATTTTATATAAATGCATATATATTTTGTTAGATGAGTAAATCAAATACTTCAGTAAAATTTACATTCGAATTACATACATTTTTCTCTAAAATATATTATTACCAATGTCCAATATTTATCCACTGTATAACAAAAAAAATTATTTAAATTTTTACAGTAAAAGAGTGATAGATTTATATGTAAACATGAAGTTGATATTTTATTTCTGATTTGAGTCATGTAAACTCAACAAAAAAATAAAAAAAATGGATAAATTTAATTAAATTAGCTTATCTTCTTATTAGATTAAAAACATTGCATATATCAAAACATAATAAAAATATCACAAATATTCAAATACCATTTTTACTCGGCAACAAGAACTGAAGAAAAAAAAAAAACTTATTTATGAAAATAAAGATAATATCACGATTCTGCGAGATCCCATAACATTTTATGTTCCCACATATTTTAATACCGTTTAAAACTGCATCACAGCTTTAGAAGGGTGGTTATCGAAGTAAAGAACTTTTTGTTTCCTAACTTAGAATTTTCAGGATAAAGAACACAACTAATCCGCTTATCGTCCTAAAACAAAAAGCATTCCAAAAAAGAACACATCATCGATACTCCGAGACTTTTAGTGTTTGTCGCCATTCTTTTTTTTATCGCTAAGCAAAAATTGAAAACAGAAAAAGGAAGCTAAACAAACAGAATCCATTCCATTGAATGGATTTTAATTGCCATACAGATTCTCATAAAAAAACGTTAAGCTTTTGTAATGCGCAAGAAAATTCGATACATTCCATAACTCGATACGAGAGGTTTCTGTTTCGTTCTTTTGTCTTTAACCACAAAGAATAAAAACAGTGTTGCTTTCGAAATCTTACTTGCTGCTGATTTTTTTTTTATTTAAGTCATTCCTCTTCCTTCCACATCTTTATTGTTTGCTTCACTACATTTCAAATGCAATTTATTTTGTTCTCGATGACAAAATAAATAAATAATAATAAATAAAAAAAAAGTTAAAACTTCATAAAAAAAATATATGTATATGTTAAGTTCTTTTATTTAGCTTACTGATTTAATTGTGTTTGCAACACAATAAAAACTGATTATATTGTCTTTTTTTTATTTTTTCAGTGCAAGCGATATTTTAAATAAATCGCTATGCATAGTTTTTACTTAATACTTTAAATCAACATTTTTTGAAGAAAAGTACTTTAAATAAATTTCCTCTACTCGTGAGTTATAAGACCGTTAATTCTATAATCAAGTGCACATAAAATAAAATGTTTGATGATTTTTTTATTTATACTTAATACTTAATTTTCAATGCTGATCCCTTCAACTTGTAAATAGTTCTAAAGTTTTAAAAGTATTTTTAATAACTTTTTAATCATAGCAAGGCTTGATGGCCGGTTGGCTGGTGCTCTGTACCATAGGTTTATAGGTTCTAGGCCTTGCACTGCCATGTATATTTGTAGTGGTTAGAAATCCATTTTAAACCTAAGATCCCAGTCTAATATTACTGTTGGACATAGGGATGATAACCCTACCCTGTAAAAAGAAACCATCTCCTATCTCGAAATCTACCAGTAGGCAGACGGCTTTGGCTCCTTATGGAGCTGTTGCGGTTATGAAGAAGAAGCATAGTATGTGATTTTGTATGTATATTCAGAATACAAAAATTAATACGTATTACGTTTTTAGTATAATAATTACTTAACAGTTTTAACAAGTCTAACTGTTTAGTAAATCTTCACAATTGAAAATGATGTCCTGATATATCTAAATATGCTTGCATCACTTTAATTAAAAGGTGTTGAATAAAATTTAAAAATATATGCTTTAAGATACATGCTATGATATAAATTTTAATACCTTAGTTAAATTTATAATACTAATTGATAATATCCACTGTGTAATCTGTGATAGATTTGGCTATGTTACAATAAAAAAGCGCAAAATACTTTGAAAAATATTGCAGAATAATACATCAAATTTAAATATATGTTCACGATCATCATTGTCTTCAATTATGGAAGAATGAATAAAACACGAGCATTTCCTTTTAAAATTTATATCTAAATTGTATCTACTTACCTGGCTCTATAGGTAGGACTGAAAATAAACAATGTACTTAATTTTATATGCTATTCATAAATAAAAGAAGGATAGAATAAAGGGAGATATCACAGCTAACAAGATCATTCTTTCATGATCCTACGTTTCTTCTCAAAACAGTTAGAAACTGTATTGGAAAGTTTTATTTTTTTGCTTTATATTTTATCACTAAATTTGAAATTCATGGCTATCTACTTCAGAAGACAGAATAAAATTCGTTTGGAATAAAAATATGGTGCTATGTTGTGATTTTATTGGTTTATTTCAATCTCGTACTCATTTCTTACAGGATTTTTTTTTCTTTTTGTCACTGATAGCTTTATAATCCTGCTAGGACATGATGTATTTTTCAATAAAAATGGAATTTTTTTCAATTTTAATTTTAAGTTTAAGCATTAAATATTATAAATCGTAAAAATATTATTAAGCATAATGTATATAATATTATGCTTAAAAAGTTTTTTTTCTTTATAGACACATATAAGAATAAATTTCTTTTAAATTTGAAAATTAAAAAAAAAAAAAACCACTCATCAATATATACGTTTTGAGAATTTATATACATTTCTATGCGAAGACATCTTAATTTAGTAAATCATATTTCTGGAATTAAAGACAAAATACTTTTTGACAAAAGAAAAAAAAATAGATTTTAATCAATTTCTATTTTAAAAGGCAAAAAATAGGCAAAATTGGCAAAAAATATATTTTTTGTTTATTTAGCATGAATACAAAATTAAAAGCACTTTTGAAAACTTTATATATTTTTGAATTAATTCGGAAAATATTTAATTGCAATTGAAATATTTAATAATATATTAATAGAAATATTAAAATAATTCAATAAAGCATAATTAACTATATTAGCAAAAATACAAATCCATGAAATATAATAAATTAATATGAAAAATGAATTATTTTTATACGCAAAATGTAATTTGAGAAACTTTAAATATGAACTTTATAAATTGCGCATTCTTTAAAGACTGTAATCAGACAAGTTTCATTGTTTACATAATCCTATTTATTAGTTTTCTTTGAGCAGCACAATTGGATAATTATAATTTATAAAGATTTTGAGCATAGAAATTACTGATGACTTCCAGGTTAATCATTAAATAATAAATATCTATAAAAAATAATAATAACATCATGTAATTAATTCGATTTATGAAATAGGAGATTCTTTTATTTTTAAAATTATCAATTTTCAGCAATTTCGATAAATCTGTTTAAACATATTTTTTGGAAAATGGGTTTTAAATGCATTAGAAATATTTAATAATTTTTATATAAGTTCTTTATATAATGTTGAAATAAAATCGTTAAAATTTGTAATATTATATAGCTCATTTTTATATTTTTAAGTTTATTAATTTATTTTTATATAATTGTAGAAATTTATTGTGTTAATTTGCTACAAAAATTGAATAATTTTTTAAAAGGAATACTATATATGGTTAATATATTGTATTATGCTATTTTATTGATAATGAAAAATTAATATTTTTAATTGTTTGTCGTCCTTTTAAAATATGTTTTATATTCTAGTTGTTAATTCAAAATAAACTCAAAATTATAGTAAAATACTTGATAAAATTTTATTGAAAATACAACAAAATATGTACAATATTAAAAATTACATTTTAAAATTGTATTGAAAGTTTTTAGTTTCAGCTAAATAATTAAAGATTTTATAACTTTTTTAAATTTGATTTCGAAATATGTATTTGACAGTGATTATAAACATATTATAATAAAATAAAACAACTTTATTTGTAAACTCGTTTCAAAATTTTCTTCATAATTTAGTGTTATGTAATGATACTATGCTATTTAAATATATATAATGTGGATACATAATCATTGCAAAACTAGTTCAGAAATTTTGTTACACTTTTAAAAAATCATTTTCTTAAGAAATAAATTTAGTATTACGTACTGATGTTGCGCTTTTAGATTGTCACATAATTAAATATAGTTTTACAAAACTTATTTTAAATAAATCATGAGAATTTTTAGAGTCTTTTGTAAAGTATCTGTTATCATTTAATATCTGTTATTTAACAAATATATTAATACGTACAACTTAAAGATCACTTCATATACACAATTTAAAAAGAGAAAATATGTTGAAAACTTTATGCTGGCGAAATCGATTTCAACCTTTGGGATATTATTATTTTTTCAAATAGACAGAGTTCTCGGCATTTGGTGTATAAACAAAATGACTTTTCAAGCCCGCCAAAATGCAGGCTATGAAATTAGTTTGCTCATTTCACAGACGCAGAGATGGAAATCTATATACAGATAAGCGTAAACATTCCACGAGATTTAAACGAGTACACAGACGTATTGTAAAGCAAAATAAATTCAGTTTAGTGTGTACTTTTTCTTGTCCCTGTCTTCGTAAGCCATTGCTTTTATTATACTCACCCCAAATATATTGAGGGGAATTCAATGCCGTTTATAAAAAGGATTGAGATTTGTCCGCATAGAAGCAATATTCACGGCAGTTTGATTTCTTTTCACCATAGGTATTTTGGATGTCATTTTTGACTGGTTCTTCTGCAGACCAGAGAGAGAGGAAAGAGCAAGAATGCAGTACATATGAAATGAGTTTTTAGGCATGAAGGCAAAAGGATGAAAAGTTTTTAAGAAGCTTTTACTCTGCTGTTGTGAATCAAATAAATCAGGACGTTTTTCGGAAGTTTGTATTAACCTAGAAGCAGCCGAACATTTGTATGTTATTTTTCTAAAACATATTTGTGTGGCATTCATACAAAATTTTGTGTACATTCTGTATTTGCTGTTATCCTCAAACATTTTATTACAAAAATTTAAAAGAATTGGTCAACACAATGAATTAAAATATTTTGTAAACCGTTTAGTAATAAAGCAATGTTAATAATTAGGACAGAATCATTTAATGAAAATTACAAAAAATGCTTAATTTAGCATAAATTTAAAGATGTAATCATACATTTTTAGTTTCTTAAAAAATTGATAAAAGGGTTTGAAATATAATAAAAATTAAGACATGTTCAAATATTTCAATGTTAATCAAATTATTCCATTGAATAAATTACACATGTGATAAAAGAAAAAATAATTTGGATACTATTAAAAATATTAAAGTAATAAAAAAAAAGTAAATGAAATAAATAATATATTAAAAAAGTAAACTATTACGATCAAAAGGAATGTACAAAATAGTGTCTTGGATCATAATTAATAGCTATTTTTATTCTAGTACAATTATGGTTATAAAATGCTATAAGATATCATTTCGAGTTTGTGTTATCATAATTAAATAGTTATATTATAAATAATTATATTTAAAGAACCTAAATAATCATAAAATATTTGTTAGAGAGAAATTATTATAATATGCATTTAGAACACAAATTCATTCTTAAATCAAGGATAAATTCACTTTGTGAAACAAACAGTTTGTGGTAGTACCTGAGATTTATTATTAATCATTCGATACCGTTAGATTAATCTTTAAAATTCAAGATATGAATATTCCTTGAGTTTCATTACTCAAACCAAACGTACATCTTTCACAAGTGCACTCCAATGCTAGAATAGTGAAATTTTAATGAATCATTTAGTTTCAGACGAGCGAAATTAATTAGACGAAATTTCTTCGCTAGCGCATGCCTGCTAATTAAAGCTCCTCATGTTGTTTAATAATGATACCGTAGATTTTGCCATTCACCTTAAGGCATTCTTCCACGACATTTAGCAGATTTAGTATTGATTTTTGCTGTACTTAGAAGCACTTAATCTTTAGAATAAAATTTTATTTTCATTAACTTTTAATGTTTATTAAACAAAGACTAATATAAAATATACAGTTCAGGCTGAATTTAAAAGGCATTTAAAATAAATTATACGAAATGTCTCGTAAAATTAAGTATCTAATAACGAGAGAAGCATTGGGTTAAATAGTGATATGTATACTCTTTGCAACTTATTGTCGTTCTAATGCAGCTGGCAATACATAGACAGTTAATCTTTATGCCATAAGCATGGGCCGAACCACTGTTACTCATTTAGCACTACCCAGGGGCACGTTTAGTTTGTAGATATTCATTTCAACTTTTACATTTGACACCCTCATGGAAGAGCAATACATTGTAGAACAAGAAGTGAATATTTTAAAATTTCTCTAAAGAACTAAAAGTTCAGGAAACGATAACTAAATTAAGTTTATTAAAATAAAAGTTATTAATAAATATTTCATATTTTACAACTAAAACTAAAAAAAAATAATATGCTTTTTTATTATTACATATTATGATATAAAAGAACAATTGTCTTAAAAAAATGTCAAAAAAATATGATTTTCAAGTAAAATTTGATAGCCGTTTTTTTATATGGTTAGTTTGATTTAAATAACTTGAATGTTCTTTTATTTATAGTAAATTTTATATGATGCTAATTTTAAAAATGTTTATAATAATCGAGATTTAAACAATTTTTATAATTATTATCAAAGAAGTTAAAACAAAACAAACCACAGTAATCCAATTTTCCTGAATGTTGGTGATTGTGTTGAATGCAATCGATTTGCTTTACATTTAATTTTTTTCGTGTTACAAGATCAGATTAATTTTCAAATATTCTTGTCAAAATTTTTTCCTACTTCTAAACAGATTAATTTTATCGAAGCATTCAATGTTATTAAACATACGGTTAAACATTTGTATAAATGAAATAAAAAATTGATAAGCATTCAGTGTGTCGGATCTTTGATCTAATATTGTTCCCTTTTAAAATAAATATTCCGACAACCAATTATTGAATTTTACATTCTCGATTGGATGTATATTCATAAAATAATCTTTATGTATTAAGAGTATTCATCAAATTTTCGATAATAGTTTATTTTTATATATCATTGACCAAACTAAGTTATTTTTGCATGATATTTGATACGCTGCGCTTATAATTAATAAATATTAAATGGCCATGGTAAGAAAAATTTAGACATCAAACAGCATTAAAAATTTAGAAAAAAAATTTCTGGTGTGATAAGACTATTTGAATTTCTCGTTTTTAATTAAATCTATAAATGCGGCTTTTTTTTTAATCCTGGAAGAATTTCAATTTTTTTTATACTTTAATTTTTAAAATTTAATTAATAGAGAAGAATATTGCATTCCGATGACGATATGAATTTTTCTTCTATTTATAAGGATTTTATGTATTTATATAAATTTGCATTTAAAAGATTAAGCATGGTTTTCACTTGAATTTAACTTTTATGCTAATTTTTCTATGTAATTGGAGGAGTAAGTATTAAATGTTTTTCTCTAAGCGTAAAGGTGATTTTTTACGGAACATGGTTACAAAAAATTCATTTAATTATAAGGATATAATTAAATGAATTTTGTAACCATGTTTAATCTACGCACTGGCAAGGGCCTTTGTATCATTCAGGAGAAATGATCAGCTGGTCTATAGATTTTCACCAGAATATATTTATCATAATACTGTGTATTACTTCGTCTATTATTACTTGATTCTCACCCGGAGATGATGCAACTTTTGCGCACTCTGAGCATACTGTGTTTTCGGCTTAGAAGTGCTTAATTGGCTATTTTTCAGAAAAATACTGCATCGATTTCCTGGAAGCAATGAACTGATGGAAGGCGGTTACAGTTAATAGCAGAACAAAAGGCCGGCGTGTTCGGAGAAACTCAAACGCATTCTCACCCTAATGAATAATGTCAGAACAGAGCTGCCAACAAAAGGGTCCTCTCGTTACAGAAGGGTGGCCTGAATGCATCGACATCTTTGGTAAAGTTTAAAAGTAAAGGCTGCTAATTATGACGCCTTTTCGTCATCATCATTTATACTCCTGTCCGCAAGTTCGGGTCTATCCGACGGAAAATGACTTGCAGGCAGCAGTTCGGAGCCTTTCGCGAACTAATAGTGTTTTAAAATCCCCAACTGCCATGACTGGCCCATGCATCCTCAGAAATTGCCCGGAGGTGTAAAACTAACTGAAAACCATTGATCAATTTGGGTTGAGGCAAGGATTGGTTTGAAGGATTTAAATTAAGCGATTGAGGCAGCTTAGTAAAATTACGATGAAAATGAAGATTAGTTGAACTTGGATAGCATATCGAGCTATAAATTTCCCTTGAAGTTAATGCCAGGATCATTACGGTGCAACTTAATCATGCAAGGTCACTGTTCAGCGAAGGAAACGTTTCGGAAGGATAGATGGTGCCTTTTCTCAAGTTACCGAGTTGAGTTGAATAAGAGATGCCGGAATATTAACTATTGGGAATAAAACTACAGTCCTTCATATTTGAGGATTTATAGGAACATTGTATTGCATACCCTTATTTGATACATATTTTCCCACAATGTAAAGAAATTTGAATTAGAATAATTATTACTCGAGCTAATAATTATTTTATAAAATGATTTTTTTTTCTGTTTGTAAATTCTTAAATCTGTTTGTAATTTCTTAGTAACTATCCAATTTTCAAGTATTTTATATTTAAATACATGAATCTGTTGCTGAAGTTTCATTTATGATCATCCTATAGATGACAATTAAAATTATCATTATTTTGATTTGGTTTGGCGCTCTACGGTAATTTTCTGTACATTTTGGGCTAATTAGACCAGAATCTACAGTTTAAGCATGGATTCGAACTGCTAACAAACATCCATGCTAAGGTCCGATTCGAACCGAAGCCCCAACGACCAGAGCGCTATCCAATTGGCCAACAGGCCACCCCTCCTTTGAAAGACTCCTGCATGCAGGTTTAATTTCTCTATACTTAATATAAACCAAGAGATGTTTCAGGGATCTTTCCAAACATCAAACTGGATTTTTATTTAATTCAAAATAATTATAAATATTTAAATTTGGGAAATAATATGCTTAAGATTTCTAAATTTTATTGATGTTAAATTTAAAAGTTATTATTTCACAAGCTCGGCACGTAGATCTATATAACTAAATCTTTCCTATTAAATGTTAAAATGTGAACCATAGTACTGAATTTAAAATATCTCAACTAATGTTTCAAAGCAATTGCTAGGTTACTGTAATAAATAATGCATAAATTCAAAAATGTGTATTCAAGTTTCGGATAAATAGGCGTAATATTGTTACAATATGTTGATACTATTTCATATGTTTAGCACGTAAACCCTTATATAATGACTATAAATATTTTTTCTGTCAAATGCTATAAAGTGAGCTGAAATTGTGGATTTGAATTACCTCAAATAATGATGTCAAAATATTTACTGGATTACTATGATGCATGCTGCTTTAAATCAAAATTTTAACTTTATGAAGTAATATATGATATTTTTTTTTAATCAAATGTTAAAAGTGAATCAAATTACAGCATTTAGAATGTCTTGAGTAGTGGTGCCAAAGTGATAGTATATTACTGTGTTGAACAATACATTAATTCAAAATAATTGTAATATTCAAATTCTACAAAAAATGTATAATATTGTTAAAATATATAGATAACTTTATAAGTTTAGCATGTATGCTTATATAATAATGTATTTTTTTCAATTATATGTTATAAAGGGAACATAAATACTAACCTTAGAATATCTCAAATGATGATTCCAAAGTAATTACTAGATTAGTGTAAATAATGCATTAATTCAAAATAATTGTAATTTTTAAATTAAAAATATATGCAGAATATGAAAAAATATGATACAAATTGTTAAAATATGTAAATATTGTTTCATACATTTGGAGCGTAGACATCTTATATAATAAATATAATTTATTTTTTTTCTAACAGATGTTAAAAGATGAACCAAAATAATGAATTTATAATATCTCTAATAATGATGTAAAAGTAATTATTAGATTATTTTTGTTGCCATTTTGCTTTTAACTCATTTTTTGCCAATTTTACTGCACTTGTAGGACTTCTACTTACTATAGATATTAATCAAATGCGTAATGAAACAATAAAAGTTAAATAGCACTAAAACAATTGCTTTAAATATGATTTCCTTATAGAGTACTTTTGCAGATAAACAGAAACATTTTTCAAAGAACTATTGAGATGTCTAAAGATTGAAATTGACAATAGCTTTTAATAAATTATAGCTACAGAAGAAAATATATTATAGTGAAAATAATTCTTCAGTGTTTATTGAAGTATCGTAGATAAAAAATTATACATGATAAATATGTGAAAACTGTTTTATAAAAATACCCAACTCTTTAGCAATGACAAAGCAATCCAGACATAAAAAATATACCAAAAAGTTTTTTCTTTATTCAGGCGATTCGTTATTTTACACCATCGCCGATGTTAGTGTGGTTCGTTTCATTCCAAGCTCTCCGGAAAATTGACTGCATCCAAAAATAAATCAGCTCAAAAAGGAAATTCATGGAATCACCGGAAAGTATAACAAAGGCGAGAAAGGCAAAAAGGAGGCTCGGACATTTGAAATGTCCAAAAATCTGATCAATAGGCTTCAGTGTTGTATTATATCACGGGCATTTTATTCAAGGCACGGACTTCTATAAATGAATCATTTGATTTGCAGCAAATACCCCTATCCCTATTCTCAAGCTCCAACAGAGACGGAAGTCCCTTATTTTTCCCCTTTCCGTAGTATTTTTTCCCCACCCGACTGGCTCGTGAGCATTTACCGGAATAAAATGAGTGATCTCGCAGTGGAAAAGAATGGCTTTAAGGGGAATGTCACGGATTGGTGCGATGCCCACAGAATTTTGAGATGGCTTTCCAATTGGGTTAAAAATTTCACCCAGAAATCCTGGGGTTTTTCTGTTTTTCCCCCATTTTCTTATTTCTTAGGTTTCATGAGAAATGACTAAAGGATTACAGTCTGTAAAATATTTTCTTTCCTTTTTATGTTTGTTTTTGTTTAAGTACTTTTTTTTCAAACTTTATCCTAAAACGATTCGGAAAAATATTTTCTTATTCCATGTTTGCTTTTCGGATTCAATATTCCTAGAATGCTATTTTTTTTTTTTTTTCCCCATTTCGATTTGAAAAACTGTCTTTTAAATGCTTTGTTACTATCTTGGTTTTTAAAGGAATATTTTAAGTTTTAAAAGCAGTGGTGTAAGAGATGGAAGTAATTCTCAGCAATTAGAGTTGATATATGTATTTTTGTATGAACTGCATAAGTCTTCTGATAGAAATGAAATTATTTTATCTGTGGAATATATTAATATAAACTGAGTTATGAAATTTTAATACTGATAACAAGAAAAAAGCTTTAAGGTTTATATATATTATGTAAAAAGTAATTCAATAGTTCAGAGCTGAAGTGAAACATGAAAAAAATAATCTTTGTGTTGGAGAGGCATGCAAGGTGAAGATTAATATTCATCATAGTGCAGAATTTTGTATAACAGTAAAATTAATTTAGTTCAAAATCTTAAGAAATAAAAGGTCTATTGTAAATAATTCTATGAAAATAACATGCAATTAAACAATAACTTTTAATATAAAAACATTATTATATACTTCATGAATATTTTTAATACATAAAAACTAATTATAATGGGTTTTTTTATTTTTAATTTTTTTTTTTTTTTTTCATTCTACGGTCATTTGTGCCTACGTGTGCTAAACAGACTGGGACCTACAGTTTAATGTGGTTTCTGAACCACTCACAAACATCCATGCCTCCGCCAGGATTCGAATCTGAAGCCTGCGGTGCCAACGGTCAGAACGCTAGATGATTGACCATCAGGCCTCTAATGACACTGTGAGATGTTATTTTGATTGCAAAATATACTATTCGTTTATTCAGTTTGATATGAGAAATATGAAGTGAATCAGGAATATCTGCAACTGTTGTTTAGAAAGCCTTCCGAATGGCATTACCACATCATTAGTATTATAATTTCAGAAACTGCTGCTAGGCGATTTACCATAGAGCGAAGTATGTGTATGGTAAATATTTAAGAGTGGATAAAGATGGCATTTCAATATTTAACACTTTAAGAACAGATCAGGCACATTTCTCGCCGTATGAGCGAATCAATTCACAAAATTGCAGCATTTGGGCAACACTTACAAATATGCTGAAGTATCGTTGTAGCCAAAAAAGTCACTATGAGTTGTTGATTGACTACATCGTTTATGATTGCTCTTTTCAGCTTCAAGGAACGTTATGCAACTGGCCTAAAGTCTTGCTCCTAATATGAGCACGGTATTATATTATATTACATATCATTGTACTTCCTAACCTATATGAACACAAGGAACAAGGAAAGACGATGGGACTTCACATATGATGTCAAGTGATGGACTTACGATGGTCTACTTTTGACAACAATAGCATTATGGTCAGGTATAATGGTTACCGAGATCACCATATATCATTTCTAGAGATTATTCGAAGTGGGGATATTTAAAATTACATATCTATATTAGTTACCAACACTGAAAGATACTATACGTCAAAACGCAGCAGACATTCCCATCGATATGCTGTTTCCTGTTGCCTTGTATAATAACACAACTGCAATAATATGATTGTGGACTTTAATGATCATATGATCATATGTATTAAATAATAATGATATATAAACGTCTCATTTTTAAATTTGAAGACAATTTTTTTTTAAATTTAATTTATTAAATTTATATTATAAAATTATATTATTTATATTATAAATTGTGTAATTTAATATATATGTGTATATATATAACGAATATAAATAAACTTTCTATGCAAGACAACTAATGAAATCACTATGATGTTAAGATTGTATTGTTAGATCTTCAAGTACAGGCAAACATTAAAAAATAAGAATTCACATTATTTGAAGTACATAAATAGAAAATTTAAAAACAAAGTACTTTTAATGACGAATCTGTCCAAGGTAAGGCAAGAGAAATCTTGAACTGATTCATGTGTGATTTGAATTACTAGTAGTACAGTGGGGAGAAAAAATGATTTCCTAAATGGCAATCATGTTATGATTTCCTTTGGGAAGCAAAGTTTGTGGCATCTTCTTTTTTCTTTCTTTTTTCTTTTCATTTCAGTCTCCGCTCATATGTTGCTGCCGTTAAATCAACCTTCATTGGAAGTTCTTTCAGACTCACAAAAGATCTGAGAAAAGTTCCAACATTTTACTTTTCATGATGAGGGAAAGAAATTACGAAATGTCTCTTCTAATGCCTTAGAGTATTGCATCTAAAGCTAAAGTAAATCTCATGTAATTCTACTTTTTATTTATTTGGATAAAATATAACGTTTTATAACTGATTTTATAAAGTTTATTTAATTACCTTAAGATAATATGCTAAATAGGGTTAAACATAATTTTTCTTTAAATAATATTTTGCCAAAAGTTTTTTAACATATCATTTTTTGATGGTATTTGTAAAAGTTATTTAGCAAATTTGGTATATTATAGATTTCTCGATAACTCAAACATATTAATATTGAATTTGAAAATACAATAATAATATATTTTGTGTTTCCGTTAACAAGCCTTTTGGGATTGATCATTCCAAAATTAACAAGAAATCTTTCCAATTGTAATATTTCCCTAAAAATAATTTATTAACTGAAATATGATACTTTAAAGACTGTTGGGGCTGTCCATATTTGATAATACTAAAAATATAAAGATAAGTGTAGACAAAAATTGTATTCGTTTATTTAAATTAATTTTTAAATTCTTATTATTTTCAAAAGTAAATATAACTTATTGTCATTTTCTAAAAAAAAAAATTTAAATACAAATTTAAATAAGTATTTAAATTACCTTTTATACATTATTAATTAAAGCAAAATAGCAGCAATTAAATATATTTAAAAATCTGAAATTTGATGGGAATAAGAATAGATGATATTTTTATTATTTGATATCATTATGATTTTTAAAATTTTAAAATATATTTTTATGAAACTCTGATTCACACATCTTATAAAATATAAACAATTTATGTAACTATGTAAATTTTTGAAATTAAATATATAGAAAACTTACATATGTAAAAAAAAAAAAAAAAAAAATAAACTCAAATACTTTAAAATGTACATCACAAGAAATTTAAATACAGGGTGATTATAATTAAAGTCCCAATTTCGAAATGCTGTACGAAAAGAAACACTCGTTACAATGAGTTCAAATTTGAACGGAAAGTACTTGAAGAAGGGAAACGGTATGCATCAAAAATGGTTAAAAAAATTTTTCCGTTGTTTTTCTCATCCTATTAGGTAATGCCGTGGTGGATGGGCATTCCACAGCAATGTCATAACTATTGAATGACTTGGAAGTCTTTTTTCCATCAAAAAAAAAAAAAAAAAAAAAAAATGAAACAGTTGAACACTACAGCTGGTGTAATGTGCAACTTCCAAGTACATTGTAATTTCGATATAAAATATCACTGGCAGCCGAATTCACTTAATTTTTGTTCCTTGCCAGGCTTTTGGAATTCTTTTGATGTCGTACCGTGTCCTATTCCTTCAAGTATCTTCAGTTCCAATTTGAAGTCTTTTTTTGCAGCATAACTAAAATAAGACTTTAATTATAATCACCCTATACTTTTATGGATATAAACTCATGTTTGTGAAAATTGCAACACCATGAAGGACTTACGCGAGTGAGCTGAAATTTTAAGAAAATGCAAATTAGTGCATGATATGCAAATGATTAGAATATCAAATCCGTAGCGCATGCGTATGCCGAAACTGAACGGCGAAGATCCGAATAAATAGACAGGCATGTATGGTTATCAGTGGTTATCTGCTGTGGTTGGCCTGATCGTTACTTATGCCACTTTGACGAAAGACAGCGAGATTTGAACCAGATTTTGAACGGGGAGAATCATCGGCCTTCGTGAAGCTGGATTGTCTTATCGTGCAGTAGCCGCTCGTCGGCGTAACAGCAGCACAGTGATGCGTCTTTGGAAGCAGTAGACGGACGATCCTCGGAAATCGGAGTCCCCGAAATTGACGTCTTCTCGCGATGATAGAACCTGCAGACGAACTTTGGGTGCGCATACAAACAATATGGAATGCTCTTCCTCAGGCAGACATTCAAAATTTGTTTGACTCCATGCCACGTCTTGTAGCAGCATTTATTGCGGCGCGTGGTGGCTACACACAAAATACTGATTCCTATCTCTTGTTATTGTTGTTTGCTTTGAACATTTAATAATTTATTTGTACCACTACCACTCAATTGTGTATTAAATTTCATTCAATTATGACGATTCCTTCATGGTGTTGCAATTTTTACAAACATGAGTATATATATCAATAAAATTTGTCTACTATATGAAAATGATAATATTTTCAGTTGTTCTCTAATGTTTTAATACAATACAATACAATATATAATAACGGTATGGATTAAAAAGTTTTTGTTTCTTACTAGGTTAGAAAAGTAAAAGTAATGAGTAAAAAAAATATTTTTCATATGTTCCAATTTACATTCATTTTCTGAGGAGTATTTGTTCTTAGATAAAAAAATCCAAAATACATCTCCTTAAAACAAACATTATATTCCAGCAAAGAGAAATCATATGCTCTTATTCAAATGCAACAACGTTGAATCTAGAAAGACTGATAGAGTAATATGGATTCTTACATTAGCCGTAGTGTGGAAAATATATAACATGGTGCGGTGGAATAGGCTGAAATTGAATTTTGAAACTTTCTGCAGAAACTGTCACTCCGCTTTGGAACATAATTCTTAGTGTTTATCATTTTGACACTCGTATGTGACAACTCCTTCCCAAGTTTAAAGCAAGGTTACGGTTGCAGAAAGTAAAATTTGTAACTTTTGTTATCTCTGATAGCGGTCTTGTCCTTTTCGAGTTTATATTAACTTTCTCCCGGTTGCTTGACTATATTAACTGACGGAAATTAATTAGTGCTAATGTAAATAAAACTTTTAAAAGGCTTATTGGTAATAATTTAGATTTATAGTTTAAGAATTGACAGCAATGTTAGTTGTGTTTTATTAATTGATTTCTACCGATTCAAAATTGTGATGTAATGTCTGAACAGATTACCAGCCCTTTTTAAATTATGTAATTGTTTTGACTGCAGGATATTTGTAATAAAGCCTGCCAATTTCAATATAATTTTAAGATAGTCAATTCATGTTACATTTTGAAACAAAAATGGAAGAATAGTTATATAAGCAATTATATGATAGTTATTTAAGTAGCATCAATTGAAGTACAGTAGACAGTAATAAATACATTAATTTTGAAGATTTATTGTACAATTTATGATGAAAATAAATGTTCTTTTGGGTCATGAAATAATAATCAAGTTGGTATTATTATTTGACTTGGGATTATTTGTATTTGTCTTTATCGTATTCGACGAAGTGTTCAGTAGTTTAAAAGGTTACGGTTAGAGAAAGCAATATTTGCATTTTCTTTTTTTTTGAAAATCAGTGTTAAAAATGATTTTAAATGCATTATTTTGATGATGCTTTCTTAGATTTTATGTGTTAAAGATCTCCGATTTGTTCCTTTATTATTAAGTTTTTTTTTTTTTTTTTATATCATATTTTTGTATTAAGATATTATGCACTCTTTTAAATTTCCGATTAATACCTTAATAAAACAAATTGTTTTAATTAATAATCTTTTATCGAAATTAATTAAATAATTAATTATAAAATATATTCTAAGAAAAAAGCATATTAGAAGGTGTTTAATTTTTCAGTAAACAAATTATTATACAAAATTATTATTTAAGTCAGTGACAATGAATAATTTGCAATATATATTTTATGAAAATTTGTAAAAAGAAGTATTAATAAATGAATAAAAATTTCATCATATTCGCACGTCATTTTTTAAAATTACATTATAATGAACGAAAACAAATAAAATTATTTTCCTTAAAAATGACGAAACGGTACTCATATTAAATGAATAATAAATACAAAATAAATGAATTTCAAAATGAAATTAAGTAACTAATTAAACTAATATTAATATTAATTAAATGAAAATATCGATTGCACTTGTAAGCATTTACCATATTTTTTTTAAAGAATATTTTCATATGAATTTAGCATTTATAATTAATAATTTCTTGTTTACTGATAATAATATCGTTGCTATTATAAAAGAAATCAAAACCAATTATACGTATATCAAGTAGTGCATCAAATAATTTTTATAATAAATAAAGTAAAAGCAAATTTTTAAAAATATGTCATAAATAACTCCATCAAAATTGTAATATGTGATTAAAATTTTTTGAAGCACTAGATGTTTAGGTAAATTAAACTTCAAATGCCTCTAACTCTAACAATCATGCAAAATTTAAGAAATAATCCACTTCAAAGAGATAAATTAGCGAAAGGAAAACGTTTATCTTCCTCAAAAAGTTAATTACATGATTATATTTTTCCAGAAAATTAAATAACCTACTCAGTTATAATATGATATTTAAAGCTATTAAAAATAAAGACTACTCCAGTCTACTGTAGTTGGCAGCAGTAAAGGGAAATTTCGTCTACAAAGATTAAGTCTTAATCCCCGTGTTTCGAAACTTAAAAATTAAAATGAAAAAATGATATTTTTGTTGAGAATAACATTTTCTCTTACGTTCCATCATGAGCTTAGAAAATAATTTGTTTTCCATTTATAAAAATGACTTAGGAAGGAGTATAAATTTTAAATAACCTCATTAACTGACAAATCTGTGTGATAAATTGTAATCCCATTGTTTTGAAATAATATACGCAATGAAACATTGTTAAAAAAAATTTTTCTCTCAAAATTTTTTTGGAAAGAAAATAAATTAATTACTTTCGTTCGAAACCTTATTCGCAGGAAATGTAATTCAATTAACTTAATAAATGAAGCAAAGATGTAATTAGAAATACTGCTGCAAGAGTTTTTAATTCTCTAGGCATTTGTGCCAATTTTATGCTTTGAGATAGAGATGTAATTCCTGAGAATTACATTACTAATATGATCTACTTTAAATTAAATATAAAATAATATATGTAATATACTATATTATAATGTAATATCTTATATATAGTCTTAAGATATTTTATAATATATGTAATGTGTTTTCTTTTTAATTACTAATATGGAATTATTTTATAAATATCTACTTTATATTATGATATAAAATATGAGTTAATAGTTAATACAGTGTAATGTTCGATAAATTAGCAATTTTTCGTCTTGAATAACATTATATTTAGTACTTTCCATCTTAGAATGCATGAATAGTAATGAATTATTAATAAAAAATAAAAATTAAAATAATAGCGTGGGAAGATATACAGGTTACCCTTAAAATTTCTTAATAATTACTCAATAATTTTTAAAATATATATATATATATATATATATATGTATATTTATTGCAAAACTAGTTTAGATATTTTTTTATGCTTTTAAAAAATTAGTTTCTTAAAAATTAAATTTAGTGTACTAATGTCACAGTGAAATATATTTATATGAAACCCTACGAAACATATATTAAATAAATAAGTTGATTTTCCTGGAATCATTTATATAAATACCTTATATTATTTAATATTTATTATTTAATGTTATTTTTAAAAACTATATTAACACTTACAATTTAAATGTCTCGTCATATACGCAATTTAAAAGGAGGAAAAATATGTTGAAAACTAAACTAGTTTCAAACAGACAGAGTTCTCAGCAATGGGTGTATAAACAAAATTACTTTTCCAGCCCGCCAAAATGCAGGATATGAAATTCAGTTTGCTCATTTTACAGATGCAGAGATGGAAATCTATACGCAGATAAGCGTAAACATTGCACGAGATTTAACATGCGAGCACACAGACGTATTGCAAACCGAAATAAATTCAGTTTAGTGTGTATTTTTTTCTTGCCCCTGTCTTCGTAAGTCATTGCTTTTTATTGTACTCACCCCGAAATATATTGAGAGGAATTCAATGCCGTTTATAAAAGGATTGAGATTTGTCCGCATAGAAGGAATATTCACGGCAGTTTGATTTCTTTTCGTCATAGGTATTTTGAATGCCCTTTTTGATTGGATCGTCTGCAGATGAGAGAGAGAGAGAGAGTGGAAAGAGTAAGAATGTAGTACATGAAAGGAGTTTTTAAACATCAAGGCAAAAGATGAAAATGAAGGCAGAAAGGTTTTAAGAAACTTTTCCTCTGCAGTTGTGAATCAAATAAATCGGGACGTTCTCTGGAAGTTTGTATTAACCTAGAGGCATCAGGGCATTTTTGCATTATCGTTTAAAAGTATATTTGTCTGGCATTCATACCAAATTTTGTGTTCATTCTTTATTTGCTGTTAACGTGCATCATTTTATAATAACATTTTTAAAAAATTGGTCATTAGAATGAAATAGGGTTTTATAAAATATTACGTAAATCGTTTAGTTACAAAAAGAGTTTTAAAATTTTTGACAGATACATTTAATGAAAATTACAAAAATTGATTAATTTAGCATAAATCGGACATGTAATTTCTAGTAATATCTATATTGATGATAATTTTTCGTCAAATTGTTTCTGTAATGAATGCAATAGGACGAAAAAGGTCCTTAATTTTTCTTTTACTCACCCTTATTGCGTGCAATAAGTTTCTGCGGTTGAAAGGAATGACAATGACAAAATTTTAAGGATAATTGCTCAAAATAATATAAATATAAGCAAATTACGCTAAATACAATTATGATATCGAAATTAAAAACGAGAATGAAATAATGCTAGATAAAAAAAAATTAAATATATGAAAACATATATGAAATATAAAACAATATCTTGATAATAATTCTAACTGGTTTATTATCGTACAATTATTCTAACAAAATTATTCTATAATAAATTATTTCGAGAAATTTTCATAATTAAATAATTTGATTATAAATAATTACATTTATAAAAACCTAAATAATCATAAAATGTTTGCTAGAGAAACATTTATTATTATATGCATTTAGAACACAAATTCATTCTTGAATCTTAATAAATTCACTTTACGAAACGTACAGTTTATATGCAGTACCAGAGATTTGTTATTAATCATTCGATACCATTAGATTAATCTTTTAAAATTCAAGATATGAATATTCCTTTAGTTTCATTACTCAAACCAAACATCCATCTTTCACAAGGGCCCTCCAATGCTGGAATAGTGAAATTTTAATGAATCATTTAGTTTCCAGACGAGCGAAATTAATTAGACGAAATTTCTTCGCTAGCGCATGCTGCTAATTAAAGCTCATGTTGTTTAATAATGATACCGTAGATTTTGCCATTCACCTTAAGGCATTCTTCCACGAGATTTAGCAGATTTAGCATTGATTTTGGCCGCATTTAGAAGCACTTAGTCTTTGGAATAAAGTTATATTTTCATTATCTTTAATGTTTATTAAAACACAGATTAAAATAAAAATATACAGTTCAAGAGGAATTGTGATTTAAAGAGGCATTTAAAATAAATCATGCAATATGTCTCATAAAGTTAAGTAAATGCCGACGATAGAAGCTTTGGGGTCAATATAGATATATACCATTGGTAAGTAGCTTTTTGATAATCGGTGCCTGGAGTGGGGGAGTGTATATAAGATGGACAAGAACCAGAAATATTAGTTAATGATGCTGGGTTATTGATGCTGGCTTAAATACTGACCTAACGGATGGAGAAATCTTTGTAGAGATCAGTATGTATCAACGATCAGGAAAAGAATTAACAACTTAAGACAAAATCGACATGCTTTACTATCAGCAATGATAAGACAGTACTGGCAACTGACACTTTTCTACGGTGGGTTACGGAGATATTACTCGATTTCTAACAAGTATTAATGCTCCAAATATATTAAATTAGAAAATTAAATTACTACTCAACATATTTAGAAAATATTTTAATTAGAGGCATAAACATGGAAGCTGACGGTATTAGAACCAGGTTATCGCCTTTTTTCATCAATATCAGTCCTTTTTCAAAAAAAAAAAATATATATATAAAACATTATAAAGGAGAATATTTAGTCATTAACAACAAAAAAAATGTTTAAAACCAAAATATATTCTTTGCTACCGTGGTGCAATTTACATCAACCAAAACAAATCTTCTATTTCAAATGTTTTTTTTTTTTTTTTTTTTTTAATATTCAATAAAATGAATTTTTCATTTATTAAAAAATCATTTAAATATCGAATAATTCACTTTGCTTTTCTGAACAGCATGTCATACAATGGCCTTGAAAAAGATATCTTTCTCCGAATTTTTCTGTAAAAGGTTACTGAAATCCAATATCATACATCTAAGAATTCGATCTCTTAAGAAAAAGATTTAAAAGTGTTTAATTGGGAATTTTTCTGAAAAGCACACCATCGATTTCCTGGAAGCAATGAACTGATGGTAGGCGGTTACAGTTAATAGCAGAACAAAAGGCCGTGCATTGTTCAGAGAATTATTATTCAGAGACTCTCATTACAGCAGAGTGGCTCTGAATGCATCGACATCTTTGGTAAAGTTTAAAAGTAGAGGCTGTTAATTATGACGCCTTTCCGTCATCATCATTTACACTCCTGTCCGCAAGTTCGGGATCTATCCGACGGAAAATGACTTGCAGGCAGCAGTTCGGAGTCAAGCAAGTCCTTTCGACGAACTAATAGTGTTTTAAACTCCCCAACTGCCACGACTGCCCATGCATCCTCAGAAATTGCCCGGAGGTGTAAAACTAACTGAAATCCATTGATCAATTTGGGTTGGGGCAAGGATTGGTTTGAAGGATTTAAATTAAGCGATTGAGGCAGCTTAGTAAAATTACGATGAAAAATGAAGATTAGTTGAACTTGGATAGCATATCGAGCTATAAATTTCCTCCAAGTTAATGCCAGGACCATTACGGTGCAACTTTATCATGCAAGGTCACTGTTCCGTGAAGGAAACGTTTCGGAAGGATAGATGGTGCTTTTCTCAAGTTACCGGATTCAGTTGAATAAGAGATGCCGGAATATTAAGTATTGGGAATAAAACTACAGTCCTTCATATTTGAGCATTTATCTGAATATTTGTTTTGCATAACATTATTTGATACATATTTTTCCTACAAAGTAAGAAATTTCAATTAGAATAATTATTATTCTAGCTAATAATTATTTTATTTAAGGAATTTTTTTTTCACTTTGTAATTAATTAAATCCGTTTGTAATTTCTGGTAACATCCAGTATTTCAATATTTTCTAGTCCAAACAGAGGAATGTTAAAGTCGTCATTTATAATCATCCTACAGATGCAATTAAGATTCGCATTCTTTGATTTGGTTTGGTTTGTCGCTCTAAAGTCATTTTCTGCACACTTTGGGTTAATTAGACGAGGACCTACAGTTTAACGTGGATTCCGAACCACTAACAAACATCCATGACACCAGGATTCAAACCTGAAGCATGTAGTACCAACGGCCAGAGCGTTAGCCAAGTGGTCATCAGGCCACCCATTCTTTGAAATCACGCACTTTTATGAGGTTTAATTTCTCTATATTTAACACAGACCAAGAAATTTTGCATTGGATCTTTCCTGACATCAAATGGATTTATTTAATTTCAAAATAATTTTAAATATTCAGATTCGAGAAATAATATGTTTAGTATTGTTAAAATGTTAAATTTAAAAGCTATCATTCTTCAAGCTTCGCTTGTAGACCTATATCATAACTAAATTTTCCTATTAAATGTTAAAATGTGAACCACAGTTTTGGATTTAAAATATCTCAAATAATGATTCTCAAAGCGAATGCTAGGTTACTGTAATGCATAAATTCAAAATTTGTAATATTCAAATTCTGGGATAAATATGCTTGATATTGTTACAATATACGTATATACTACTTATATATTTAGCACTTAAACCCTTTTGTATAGTCACTATCAAATGCTATAAAGTAAGCTGAAATTGTGGATTTAAATTACCTCAAATAATGATGCCAAATTATTTACTAGATTAACTATGATTCATACTGCTTTAAATCAAATTCTTTACTGTTTGTAGTATTATGTTGTTAGAGTTTTTATCAAATGTTAAAAAGTTAATCAAAATACTGCATTTAGAATATATTTAGTAGTGTTGATAAAGTGATACTTAGATTATTGTATTGAATAATACATTAATTCAAAATAAAAAATATATAAAAAATATATGAAAGATTGTTAAACTATGCATGTAGGATTATGTAATAACTACATATTTTTTTTTAGGTGTTAAAAAGGTGAATTGAAATACTGTGCTTAGCATATCTCAAACAATGATTCCTATGACTAATTCATTAATTAAAAATAATTGTAATATTAATTCAAAATTTTTATAAAAATTTCTAAAATATGTAGATATTACATCAAAAATTTGGTGCGTAGGGCCCTTATAAAATAACTATAAATATTTTTCTATCAAACGTTCAAAAGTAAAACAAAAATACTAGATTTATAATATATTTGATGATGTCAACGTAATTACTAGATTCATCGAATAATGTCAACGATGTTCAATGATGTAAACGTAATCACTAGATTACTATGTTGCATAGTACATTAACTGAAAGTCTTCGAATTTTACAGCACTTATATGACTGTTATTTACTTAAACAATTAATCAATGAAATATTAAACAGTAAGATGCAAATTAACCTTAAAAATTGATTTAAATTATTTTTCACATAAGATTCTTTGCATATAAATAAAAGACAAAATTTTCAAAAATCTATTAAACATTCCTGTAGGGTGAAACTGATAAAAGAATTTAATAAATTATAGCTACCAGAAAACATATTATAGCAAAAAAAAAATTCTTCAGTGATTATAGAAGCAACCTAGACAAAAAATAATACAAGGGTAAATATGGAAAAATATATTATAACAATATCCAATTCTTTAGCAATGACAAAGCAATCCAGACATAAAATGTACCAAAAATGGGTTTTTTTTTATTCAGGCAATTCATTATTTTACACCATCGCCGATGTTAATGCGGTTCGTTTCATTTCTAGTTCTCCGGAAAATTGACTGCATCCAAAAATAAATCAGCTCCAAAAAGAAAGTCATGGACCATCCATGGAATCACCGGAAAGTATAACAAAGGCGAGAAAGGCAAAGGAGGTTTGGACATTTGGAATGTCCAAAAATCTGATCAATAGGCTCCAGTATCGTATTATGTCGTGGGCATTTTATTCAAGGCACGGACTTCTATAAATGAATCACTTGATTTGCAGCAAATACATCCCTATTCTCAGCTCCAACAGAGAGGAAGTCCCTTTTTTCCCCTTCTTCATAGGATTTTTCCCCACCCGACTGGCTCGTGAGCATTTACCGGAATAAAATGAGTGATCTTGCAGTGTAAAAGAATGGCTTTAAGGGGAATGTCACGGATTGGTGCGATGCCCACAGAATTTTGAGATGGTTTTCCAATTGGGTTAAAAATTTCTTCCCAGAAATACACGGGAAATTTTTCTTTTTTTCCCCCATTTTCTTATTTCTTAGGTTTCCCAAGAAATGACTGAAGGATTACAGTCTGTCAAATATTTTCTTTTTTATGTTTGTTTTTGTTTAAGTACTTTTATTTTTTCTTTTTTCGAACTTCAACTAAAACCATTCGGAAAAGTTTTCGGATTCCATGTTTGCTTTACGGGTTCGATTTTCGTTGAATGCTAATTTTTTTTTTCCCATTTCCAATTTTAAAACTGTCTTTTAAATGCTTGATTACTATCTTGGTTTTTAGAGGAGTATTTTGAGTTTTAAAAGTAGTGGTCAAGAGGTGGAAAATTTCAGCAAAAAATGTTGATGTATGTATTTTGGTATGAAATGCATAAGTCTTGATAGAAGGTATTTTATTAATCAAAATTTCTGCATAATAATAAAATTGATTTTTATATTGTAGTTAGTTTAGTTATTTGTGGTTGAAGAATATTGCATTCTTCCGAAAATATGAATTTGGTTCTTATATTTATCAGAATTTTGTGTATTTATATGAATTTACATATAAAAGATTAAACTTACTTTTTACTTCAATTTAATTTTTGCTAATTTTTCTATCTAATTGAAGGAGTAAAACTTAAATATTACTTCTCTAATTGTAAAAGTTGATTTTTACGCACGATTCGCATTATTTAGAAAACATTTTAAGTAGGGCTAAAAACAGGAAGGAATCTGAGAACATTACATCTTCCACCTTTAGTCCTTGAAACAAAGAACAAATTTCTGCGGATTTAGCGTGCCTATCCCTGACATAAACACGAAATCTGTCGGGATTAGAACCACACTACCGTTGTTTTTAACACTATCAGCCTTCTTTAAAAATATATATAGTTATAAAGAAGTACAGAGTCATTAACATAAAAACCCTTTTAACAACAAAAAAAACTATTTAAAAACAAAAAAATATATCCTTTGTTACAATGGAGCAATTTATACCAATCAAAACCACAAATCTCTACATTTAAACATTTTTTTAAAAAATTAAATAGAATAAATGTTTAATTTATTAAAAAATCATTAAAATATGGAATAATTCAGTTTACTTTTCTGAACAGCATGTTATACAATGGCCTTGAAAAAGATTTCTTTCTCGAATTTTTCTGTCCAATGGTTACTGAAATCCGATATCATAAATCTAAGAATTCGATCTCTTCAGAAAAGATTTAAAAGCGCTTAATTGGAATTTTTCTGAAAAATACTGCATCGATTTCCTGGAAGCAATGAACTGATGGTAGGCGGTTACAGTTAATAGCAGAACAAAAGGCTGGCGTGTTCGGAGAAAACTTAACGCATTCTCGCTCTAATGAATAATGTCAGAACAGAGCGGCCAACAAAAGGGCCCTCTCGTTACAGCAGGGAGGCCCTGAATGCATCGCGACATCTTTGGTAAAGTTTAAAAGTAAAGGCTGTTAATTATGACGCCTTTCCGTCATCATCATTTACACTCCTGTCCGCAAGTTCGGATCTATCCGACGGAAAATGACTTGCAGGCAGCAGTTCGGAGCCTTTCGCGAACTAATAGTGTTTTAAAATCCCCAACTGCCACGACTGCCCATACATCCTCAGAAATTGCCCGGAGGTGTAAAACTAACTGAAATCCATTGATCAATTTGGGTTGGGGCAAGGATTGTGGTTTGAAGGATTTAAATTAAGCGATTGAGGCAGCTTAGTAAAATTACGATGAAAATGAAGATAAGTTGAACTTGGATAGCATATCGAGCTATAAATTTTCCCGAAGTTAATGCCAGGACCATTATGGTGCAACTTTATCATTCAAGGTCACTTGTTCAGTGAAGGGAACGTTTCGGAAGGATAGATGGTGCTTTTCTCAAGTTACCGGATTTAGTTGAATAAGAGATGCCGGAATATTAACTATTGGGAATAAAACTACAGTCCTTCATATTTGAGTATTTATCGGAAAATTTGTTTTGCTTACCAATATTTGATAAATATTTTCCGCACATTGTAAAGGAATTGGAATTAAAAAATATTACTCGAGTTAATAATCTTTTATTGAATGAACCTTTTTTTATTTTTTTTTCTGTTTGCAAATTCTTAAATCTGTTTGTAATTTCTGAGTAATTATCCATTCCTTAAGTATTTTCTAATCCAAACCCAGGAATCTGTTAAAGTCATCATTTATATTCATCCCATATATGGCAATTAAGATTTGCATCCTTTGATTAGGTTTGGTTTGGTTTGTCGCTCTACATTCATTTTCTGCACACTTTGGAATTAGACCTGAACCTACAGGTTAACGTGAATTCCAGAGCCTAACAAACATCCATGCACCTGTCAGGATTCGAACCTGAATCTTGTGGTACCAACTGGCCATATACTACCCATCCTTTGAAAGAACACTCCATATGCAGGTTTAACTTCTCTATATTTAACATAGACAAGGAAATTTTTCAATGGGTCTTACCAGATTTCAAATTGAATTCCTGTAATTCAAAACAATTTTAAGTATTCAGATTGGGAAAATATTATGCTTAAGATTGTTAAAATATTATTAATGTCAAATTTAAAAAGTTATTACTTCACAAGATAGGTACTTAGACCTATATAATAGCTAAATATTTCCTATTAAATGTTAAAATGTGAACCAAAATACCGGATTTAAAATATCTTAAATAATGATCCCAATGCAATGGCTAGCTTACTGTGATGAATAATGCATTAAATTTAAAATTTGTAACATTTAAATTCTAGGGAAAATATGCAGAATATTGTTGCAATATGTAGATATGACTATTATGTGGCACGTAGATACCTTTTATAATAACTATAAATACTTTTCTATCAAATGTTATAAAGTGAGTCGAAATAGTGAATTTAAATGATCTCAAATAATAGTGTTAAACTATTTGCTAGATTACTAGGATTCATACTGCATTAAATCAAAATCTTAACTTTTTCTGAAGATATATGTTGATAATTTTTTTTTTTAAATTCAAATGTTAAAAGGGAATTAAAATAATGCATTTAGAATATCTGGAGTAGTGAACGGCTAGATTATTGTACTGAATAATACATTAATTCAAAATAATTGTAATATTCAAATTCTAGAAACAATATTGTATAGGATTGTTAAAATATGTAGCTATTACTTAATTTTAGCATGTACGATATACCTTTAGCATGTAGGCTAATAATAATATAAAATTAAACTGTTTAAATCAAAATCTTAACTTTATGAGTAATATGTTGATAGATTACTTTTAATCAGATGTTAAGAAGTGAATTAAAAGAATGCATTTAGAATATCTTGAGTTCTGATGCCAAAGTTATAGTTAGATTACATAATTGAATAATACATTGATTTAAACTAATTGTAATAATTAAAATTCTAGAAAAAAATATGTATATAAGAATATTAAAATATGTAGGTCTTACTTTATAAGTTTTGCGGGTAGAATTATATAATAACTATATTTTTTTCCTATTTCATATTAAAAAGTGAACAGAGATACTGTCCTTAGATTATCTGAAATAATAATTCCAAAATAATTACTGTGATGAATAATACATTAATACAAATTGTTAAAATATAAATATCGCTTCATACATTTGGAACTCAGACGCCTTTTATAATAACTATAGATATTTTTCTATCAAATGTTAAAAGATGAACCAAAATACTGGATTTATAATGATGCCAAAGTAATTAAAAGATTATTGTATTGTATTTTGCATTAACTCATTTTTTATTTTACTGCACTGGTATGGCTTGTATTAATCAAATACGTTATGAAACAATAAAATGTAGATTAACTCTAAAACAATTGATTTAAATATGATTTTTCTTTATAAGATTCTTTTGTAAAAATAGGAAAACTTGTTCAAAAACCTATTATGCATTACTAAATGTTGAAACTGATAATAGATTTTAATAAATTATAGCTACAAGAATAAATCTTTTGTAGTGAAAAAATTATTCAGTGGTTATTGATGCAATTGAGATTAAAAAATAATACAGGATAAATACGTGAAAATTATATTATAACACTATCTAACTCTTTAGCAATGATAAAGCAATCCAGACATAACAATATACCAAAAAGTTGTTTTCTTTATTCAGACGATTCATTATTTTACACCATCGCCGATGTTAGTGTGGTTCGTTTCATTTCTAGCTCTCGGAAAATTGACTGCATCCAAAAATAAATCAGCTCCGAAAAAAGAAAGTCATGGACCATCCATAGAGTCACCGGAAAGTATAACAAAAGGCGAAAGGCAAAAAAGAGGCTCGGACATTTGGAATGTCAAAATTCTGATCAATAGGCTCCAGTATCGTATTATGTCGTGGGCATTTTATTCAAGGCACGGACTTCTGTAAATGAAACACTTGATTTGCAGCAAATACCCTTATCCCTCAAGCTCAACAGTGACGGAAGTCCCTCCCCCCTTCACACAGGTTTTTCCCCACCCGACTGGCTCGTGAGCATTTACCGGAATAAAATTAGTGATCTCGCAGTGGAAAAGAATGGCTTTAAGGGAATGTCACGGATTGGTGCGATGTCCACAGAATTTTGAGATAAGTTTCCAATTGGGTTAAAAAAATTTTCTCAGAAATCCTAGGGAATTTTTTCTTTTTTTTTTTCCTATTTTCTTACTACTTAGGTTTCATGAGAAATAACTGAAGGATTACAATTTTTAAAATATTGTCTTTCTTTTTTATTTTTCATGTTTGTTGTTCTTTAAGTAGTTTTCTTTTTTTTTTTTTCCCTAAAACTTTATCCTAAAACGATTCCGAAAGATTTTTAGATTCCATGCTTGCTTTACGGGTTCAATTTTCGTTGAATGCTAACTTTTTCCCATTTCAATTTGGAAAACTGTCTTTTAAATGCTTTGTTAGTATCTTGGTTTTAAAGGAGTAATTTAAGTTTTGAAATAAAAAATAAAATTTTGGGAAAAAAAAACTGCACTTACAGTTTACTGCACCTTAGTAAATTTTCTTTATAGTATTTATAGTGATTAAAGTACATACAAATCATGCAAAACTATTCTCCAATATACATAATGTGTTCAATGTAGGTGTTTTTATGTAAAAAAAAAAATATTTGATTTTTTTAAACTATAATAATTTTTATTAATTTATAATAATTAACTGTTAGTTTATATTGAATAAATAGTTAATTTAATAATTAATCGTAATAAATTTAATAATTATTTTTAGTAATTAACATATATAGTAATATATTAATTTTAAACATATATAAACAATTTTTGTATTTAAAAACAAATATAGTATTTTTTTTTAAATTTAAAATGTTTATAATGGTAAAATTTCATCAATTTTACCCATAAATAATATCTATATTATAATAAATTATTGAAATTTTACCGCAACCAAATAAATAATTATGTTTAAATGGATAAAAATCGTACTTGAATATAATTATATAACGCAGGTAGTTCGAAAATAAAATATTTTTTTTCTTTGATTAGTATGGTAGCTACATAGAAAAAAAGTTCACTTGAAATGGAGGAAATCTTTTTGTACTTAACTAACTAAAACAAATATAAAATATTTTGCAGTTTTTTTTTTTTTTTTAACTATTTCCTTCTTATTTATTATGATAATTGATGTAATTTATATTTAAAATTAAATTTTAATATTTAAAATTTATGTTCATTAAAATATCCCGATAATTTCATTAAATATCAATAATGACACTATCAATTCAAATTAACAAGATGAGTTTCTATACGATTACACCTATTTCAACAATTAAAATATGGTTAACAAGCCGTTTTTATTAATATTTAAATAAATATTACATATTTAGTTCATGAAAAAAATTCATACATTTTGATAATTTTTTTCAGTAAAATATTTGATCTTTTTAAATACACCATCATTGTTATAAATATTTATAGATCAGCAATTATAAATATTGAAATTATTAAATATTAAGAAAATTTTCGAATATTTGTATTTCGGAGTTATAATAGTAATTTATACATGATAAATCAAAAGTAATAGAATGTTAATTAAAGTCCTTAGTCTTAAAAAATATATATATATAATGGCAATTATAACTCACTTTCTTCTTCGTGCATAGAACGGAATATAAATTATGATTATAATCTAATCAACCTACATTCAAAACAGAAAGACTTAAAAATTCATTAATAGCATAAATATAATAATCATTATATTTTTATTGTAGTGCTTATTTAACAGGATATGAATATATATATAAATATAACGATTAATATTCATCGTAGAATTGAATTTTGTATAACACGAAAAAGAATTCAGTTCTGAAATCTTGAAAAATATAATCTCTATCGTAGATAATTCTATGAAAATACACTCATGTCCATAAATTAAGGATAATTCAGAATCACACAGAAATTGAACTCTAAAATAAAAATTTCACCTGTAGAATTATCACACACATCTTGAAGAAGACTATGCAAATTACAGGAAACCACCAGATGGCGCGGATAGTACGTCACAATGACGAGAGTGTAAGAGAGGGGTATATAAGGAATGGTGGCAAAAAGTAAAATTGTTCTACAAGCGCTTTAAAAGCCTTTCAGTGCAATAACCGCAAAGTTATGGCACAAAGGAAGCATTTGGATGATTTTTACGTGGTAGAATTATCGGACGACTGGAATGTGGACTTACCCAGCTGGATGTATCCGAGGAACATGGAATCGCCCAGAGTGTCATCTTCAGGCTTTGGCAACGATTCCAAGATGATGGTAATGAGTAGGCGTTACAGCACAGTTCGCCCCCGAGTTACATCGCCGAATGAGGATCGGTATTTAGCAGTTACTGCCAAAAAGAAACAGACGGAGCACAGCATCAGACGTGTCTCGTCAGCTTTCCTCACCTACCGGTACGACAGTTTCAAGGCAGACCGTGTACAGACGCTTAGGGCACATTGGTCTATATGCTCGTATGCCTGTCAGATGTATTCCACTTACCGCAACTCACTGTCGCCTGCGATTAACCTGGGTAGAGAGCATGCATTGGACACTGCAACAGTGTGTGATGTTTTCCGACGAGTCCAGGTTTAGTTTGCAGTCTGATTCTCGCCGGACTTTCATATGGAGAGCGCCAGGTACCCGTTACCACCAAGAGAACACCATTGAACGACACCGTTACGGTGGTGCAGCATGGCTCGTTTGGGGAGGAATTATTCTTGGTTCCAGAACTGACCTGTATGTTCAGAGTGTACCCATGACAAGCCATATCTATCGGGATGTCATTCTGGAACAACATGCACGTTTGTATCGGGCCGCCATGGGTGCTGAATTTCTGTTTATGGATGACAACGCCGTCCTCACCGTGCAAACATTATAGACGAATGTCTTCAATTGGAGGATATCACCCGTATGGATTGGCCAGCATACTCACCGGACTTGAATCCAATAGAGCATGTGGGATATGCTTGGTCGACGAATTGCAGCCCGTCAACCCCCTCCCACCTGTCAACCGGAACTTCGGAGGGCATTGCTTGATGAGTGGTGTAATATTCCCCAAGTTCAGATTGATAATTTGATACTCAGCATGCCTAGGCGTTGTAAGGCCTGTATTGCATCGTCCGGGAGACATACTTCATATTAACCATCATACTATCCATGTTATACAGTTTTTGTAAATAGGTTCTTTTTTTGAAATTTGCTCCAGGAAGTAAAGAACGCAATTTTTATTAGTTATGTCAAACATATAGCATCTTTTTTGCTCTTTACCTTTTGTTTAATAAATGGACTTTACAAATAAGTCAAATTTGTTTTGCTTCTGTCTCTTGTCTTTGTCTTGTCTGAACTGCATTATCCTTAATTTATGGACATGAGTGTAACTTGCAAACTGGGGTTAAGCAATGGAAACGCTTAATATAAAAACATTATTTTTATGCTGCATGCACATTTTTAATACCCAAAACTAATTACTGTTTGAGATTATATTTTGATTGAAAAGTACACTATTCTTGTATTCAATTTTTTTTTATCTGGAGAAATATGAAGTGAATCAGGGAATATCTGCAACTGTAGTTTAGAAAGCTTTCCGAATAACATTACAGACATTTCTGTATTGTAACTTCAGCAATTGCTGCCAGACTATAGACCTAAGCGCAAAGTATTTGCATTTTAGACGGTTTAAAAATGTATAAAAATGGCATTTCATTATTTAGCATTTTATGTTCAGATCAGGCACATTTCTCGCTGCATGAGTGAGTTAATTCAACAAAATGCTGCATTCGGATTTTCAACACTTAGGACGATGCTGAAGTATCGTTGCAGCCAAAAAAAGTCACTGTGTGTTGTTGATTTACCACATAGTTTATGATTACTCTTTTGAGATTCAAGAAACGTCGTGTAACTGGCCTAAAAGCGTGCATCCCAATATGTGTAGGGTATTATATTATATTAGATATCATTGCCCTTCCTAATCTTTATGAATGCAATGAACAACGCATGACCATTGAAGCTCCACATATGATGCCAAGTGATGGAGTTAATACGGTCTACGTTTGACAACAATCGCATTTTGGTCAGAATAATGACTACCAAGATGACCATATATCTCCTCCAGAGATTATTTGAAATGGGGGGTTATCTCAAATTACAAGTCTATATTTGTTACCAGCCCTGAAAGATATACATCAAAAGGCAGCGGACATTCCCTTCGATATACTGTTCCCTGTTATATCGTGTATAATATCGCAACTGCACTCAATATGATTGTGGACTCATTGAACATATGTATTGGTTATGATAATACATAAATATCTCATTTTTGAAGTTTGAAGATACATTTTTGTAATTTAATATATTAAATTTATATTATAAAATTTTATTAATTATAATATAAATTATATTCTAAATTTTGTTATTTAATATAGATATTTATATATAACGAATATAAATAAAACTCCTAAACAATACAACTAATGAAATCACTGAAGTCCAGATTGGATTGTTAGATCTTCAAGTACAGACAAACATTAAAAAATAAAAATTCACATTACTTGAAGTACTGAAATATAATTTTTAAAAACAAAGTACTTCTTTTATTGATGAATCTGTCCAAGGTAAGGCAGAAGAAATCTTTGAACTGATTCATGTGAGATTTGAATTACTAGTAGTACTGTGGGGAGAAAAATGATTTCTTAAATGGCAATCACGTTATGATTTCCTTTGGGAAGTAAGTTTCAGACATTTCCTTTTTTCGTTCTTTTTTTCTTCATTTCAGTCTCCGCTCATATGTTGCTGCCGTTAAATCAACCTTCATTGGAAGTTCTTTCAAACTCCCAAAAGATCCGAGAAAAGTTCCAACATTTTACTTTTCATGGTAAAGGAAAGAAATTACGAAATGTCATTTCTAATGCCTTAGAGTATTGCATCTAAATCTAAAGTAAATCTCATGTAATTCTATTTTATTTTTATTTGGATAAAATATAACGTTTTGTAACTGATTTTATAAAGTTTATTTAATTACCTTAAGATAACATGCTCAATAGAGTTAAACATAATTTCTCTTTAAATAATATTTTGACGAAAGTCTTTTTTTACCACATCATTTTTTGATGGTATTTTTAAAGTTATATAGCAAATTTGGTTTTTATTATAAATTTCTCCATAACTCAAACATATTAATATTGAATTTTGAAAATACAATGTAATAATAACATAATATAATTTGATATAAAAGTGTATTTTTTTTTTTTGTTTCCGTTAACAAGCCTTTTTGGGATTTATCATTTCAAAATTAACAAAAAAATTTTAATTGTAATATTTCCTAAAATAATTTATTAACTAAAATATGATACTTTAAAGACTATTGGGGCTGTTCATATTTGATAATACTAAAAATATAAAGAAAAGTGTAGACAAAATTTGCATTCGTTTATTTAAATTAATTTTCTAAATTCTTATTATTTCGAAAGTAAATATAACTTATTGATATTTTCTAAAAATTTAATACATATTTAAATACTTAAATTATATTATAAGTATTTAAATTACCTTACACATTATTAATTAAAGCAAAATAGCAGCAATTAAATATATTTAAAAATCTGTAAATTTGATAGAAATATGATTAAGTGATATTTTTAATTTTGACTGGTTTTTTTTTTTTTTTATTAAACTTTTGATTTACACATCTTATAAAAATATAAACAATTTATGCAACTATGTAAATTTTGAAAATTAAATATATACAAAACTTACATATGTATAAGAATTTAACTCAAATACTTTAAAATGTACATCACAAGAAATTTAAATATAGGGTGATTATAATTAAAGTCCCAATTTCAAAATGCTGTAAGAAAAGAAGCACTCGTTACAATGAGTTCAAATTTGAATGGAAAATACTTGAAGAAGGGGAAAAACGATATGCATCAAAAATGACTAAAAAATATTTAAGCCGATTTTTCCCATCCAATTAGGTATGGCCTTGCCGTGGTGGATGGGCTTTCCACTAGAAATGTCAAAACTGTTGAATGACTTAGAAATCTTTTTTTCCATCAGAAAAAAAAAAAAAAAAAAAAAAAAAACACGAAACAATCCAGCTAATTGAACACTAAAGCTGGTTTAATGTGCAACTCATGCCAAATACATTGTAATTTCGATTTAAAAATATCACTGGCAGCTGAATTCCCTTTCTTTATGCCCCTTACAGCGCCATCTATTAATATACTTTGAAACTCTTTTGATCCCGTACCGTGTCTTTTTCCTTCAAGTATCTTCAGTTCCAATTTGAAATCTTTTTCAGAGCATAACTAAAATAAGACTTTAATTATAATGACTTACAGGCAGCAGTTCGGAGCCAAACAATTCCTTTCGCGAACTAATAGTGTTTTAAAATCCCGAACTGCCACGACTGCCCATACATCCTCAGAAATTGCCGGAGGTGTAAAACTAACTGAAATCCATTGATCAATTTGGGTTGAGGCCAGGATTGGTTTTGAAGGATTTAAATTAAGCGATTGAGGCAACTTAGTAAAATTACGATGAAAAATGAAGATTAGTTGAATTTGGATAGCATATCGAGCTATAAATTTCCTTCAAGTTAATGCTGGGACCATTACGGTGCAACTTTATCATGCAAGGTCACTGTTCAGTGAAGGAAACGTTTCGGAAGGATAGATGGTGCTTTTCTCAGAAAGTTACTGGATTCAGTCGAATAAGAGATGATGGAATATCAACTATTGGGAAAAAATTACAGTCCTTCATATTTCAGTATTTATAGTATTTGTTTTTGCATACCATTATTTGATATATATTTTCCGTACAATGAAAAGGGATTGGAATCAAAAAAATTATTAATCAAGCTAATAATCTTTTATTAAATGAAACTTTTATTCTGTTTGTAAATTCTTAAATATGTTTGTAAATTCTTAAATATGTTTGTAAACTCTTAAATTTGTTTGTAAATTCTTAAATATGTTTGTAAATTCTGAAATCTGTTTGTAATTTAACTATTTAATTCTTCAGTATTTTCTAATTCAAACCGAAGAATCTATTACAGAAGTCATCATTTATAATCATCCATGCAGATGGCAATTAATATTTACATCCTTTGATTTGGTTTATCTCACTACGGTCATTTTCTGCACACTTTAGGCTAATAAGTACGGGACCTACAGTTTCACGGGGATTCGAACCACTAATAAACATCTATGCCCCTGGCAGGATTTGCATCTGAGCTCTAGCTAGTTGGCCATCAGGCCACTCATCCTTTGAAAGAACACTCCTATTTGCAGGTTTAATTTCATTATGTTCAACATAGACAATGAAATTTTTTTCATTCCCATTGAAAAATTTCATTCAGAAATTTCAAAGATTTCATACCAGATTTCAAATTGAGTCCTTTTAATTCAAAATAATTTCAAATATTCAAATGTGAGAAATAATATGCTTAAGATTGTTAAAATATTATCAGTATTAATTTAAATGGTAAATTAAAAAAAGTTATTACTTCAAATGCTTGTCATGTAGACATATATAATAATCATATTTCTCCCTATTAAATGTTAAAATGTGAACCATAGTACCGGATTTAAAAATATCTCAAATAATGTTTCAAAGCAATTGCTAGGTTACTGTAATGAATAATGCATAAATCCAAAATTTGTAATATTCAAATTCTGGGATAAATAGGCGTAATATTGTTACAATATGGCGATACTACTTCCTATGTTTAGCACGTAAGCCCTTTATATAATTATAAATATTTTTCTATCAAATGCTATAAAAGTGAGCCGAAATTGTGGATTTAAATTACCTCAAATAATGATGTCAAAATATTTACTGGATTACTATGATGCATACTGCTTTTAAATTAAAATCTTAGCTTTATGAAGTAATATATTGATATTTTATGTTATCAAATGTTGAAAAAGTGAATCAAATTACTGCATTTAGAAAATCTTGAGTAGTGGTGACAAAGTGATAGTTATATTACTGTGCTGAACAATTCATTAATTCAAAATAATTGTAATATTCAAATTCTACAAAAAAATGTCGTTAAAATATGTAGATATTACTTTATAAGTTTAGCATGTAGGCTTATATATAATAACTATACATATATTTTTTTCAATTAGATGTTAAAAAGTGAACATAAACACTTACCTTAGAATATACCAAATGATGATTCCAAAGTAACTGCTAGATTAGTGTAAATAATGTATTAATTCAAAATAATTGCAATTTTAAATTAGAAATACATTCAGAACATGAAAGAAATATGTATACAAATTGTTAAAATATGTAAATATTGCTTCATACATTTGGAGCGTAGACATATTATATAATAACTATAATTATTTTCTAACAGATGTTACAAGATGAACCAAAAATACTGGATTTATAATATATCTAATAATGATGTCAAAGTAATTACTAGATTATTGTGTTGCATTTTGCTTTAACTCATTTTTTGCCAATTTTATTGCACTGGTATGACTTCTACTTATTATGGTAATTAATCAAATATTTAATGACACAATAAAAGTTAAATAACGCTAAAGCAATTGCTTTAAATATGATTTCTCTTATAAAGTACTTTTGTAGGTAAACAGAAACATTTTTCAAAGAACTATTAAGGTGTCTAAAGATTGAAATTGACAATAGCTTTTAATAAATCATAGCTACAAGAGATAATATATTATAGCGAAAACAATTCTTCAGTGGCTATTGAAGCATCCTAGATAAAAAAATAATACATGATAAATATGTGAAAACAGTTTTATAAAAATACCCAACTCTTTAGCAATGACAAAGCAATCCAGACATAAAAAATGTACCAAAAAGTTCTTTTCTATATTCAGGCGATTCATTATTTTGCACCATCGCCGTTGTTAGTGTGGTTCGTTTCATTCCAAGCTCTCCGGAAAATTGACTGCAAATAAATCAGCTTAAAAAGAAAGTCATGGACCATCCATGGAATCACTGGAAAGTATAACAAAAGCGGGAAAGGCAAAAGGAGGCTCAGACATTGGGAATGTCCAAAAATCTGAAAAATAGGCTCCAGTATCGTATTATGCCATAGGCATTTTATTCACGACACGGACTTCTATAAATGAATCACTTGATTTGCAGCAAATACCCCTATCCCTATTCTCGAGCTCCAACAGAGACGGAAGTCCCTTTTTTTCCCCTCTTCCCATAGTTTTTTCCCTCTTCCCATAGTTTTTCCCCACCCGACTAGCTCGTGAACATTTACCAGAATAAAATGAGTAAACTTGCAGTGGAAAAAAAGAATGGCCTTAAGGGGAATGTCACGGATTGGTGCGATGCCCACAGAATTTTGAGATGGTTTTCCAATTGGGTTAAAATTTCTTCCCAGAAATCCTGGGGATTTTTTTTTCCCTCCATTTTCTTATTTCTTAGGTTTCATGAGAAATGACTGAAGGATTACAGTCTGTCAAATATTTTCTTTTTTATGTTTTTTTTTTTGTTTAGGTACTTTTCTTTTCTTTTTTAAAACTTTATCCTATAACGATTCGGAAAAAGATTTTCGGATTCCATGTTTGATTTGCAGGTTCAATTTTCGTAGAATGCTAATTTTTTTCCCCATTTCTATTTGAAAACTGTGTTTTAAATGCTTTGTTACTATTTTGGTTTTTAAAGAAGTGTTTTAAGTTCTGAAATAAAATATAAAATTTTAGAAAAGAATGAATGTACTTGCCTTAATTACCTTAATTAATGTTACTTTGCCTTAACACCTTAATAATTTTACATTAATTATATTTTTATTTAAAATATGCATTATAATGTTACATAATTACGATAGTGTTATATTATGATATTATTATTATTTGGCAAGTATACCCCTTTTTATAATAGCTATAAATATTTTTTTATTAAATAATATAAAATGAGGCCAAAATAGGGAATTTAAATTACCTCAAATATAGATATCAAACAATTTACTAGATTACTATGGTGCATTCTGCATTAAATTAAAAATCATATATTTATGAATTTTTATATTGATAGATTGTTTTATGAAATGTTAAAAAGTGAATCAAAATACTGCATTTAGAATAAATTTAGCAGTAATAGATTACTATGTTTCACAACACGTTAATTCAAAATAATTATAGTATTTAAATTATACAAAAAATATATAAGGATGTAAAAATATGTAGATAATACTTTCTAAGTTTAGCATGTAGACTTATATAACAACTACATATTTTTTCCTATTAAATGTTAAAAAGTGAACCACAATACTGGACTTAAAATACCTCAAATAATGATTCGAAAGTAACAGCTAGATTACTGTGATGAATAATGTATTAATTCAAAATAATTGTAATATTCAAATTCAAAAATATTCATAGTATGTATAAATATATTCATAAAAATTGTTAAAATTATATACTAGATATTACTTCATACATTTGACGTACACCATTTCTGCAAAAATTATCAATATTTTTATATAAAATGTTAAAAGATGAACCAAAATACTGGATTTATAATATCTCTAATAATGATGCCAAAGTAAGTACTAGATTACTGTGTTGAAGAGTGCGTTAACACAAAATGTTACAATTGTACTGCACTTATATAACAACTGCTATTTACTATAATAATTAATCAAGTATTTAATGAAACATTAAGATATAAATTAACCCTAAAAATTTGCTATAAATATTATATTCCTTATAAGATTCTTTAGCAGACATAAGGAAAACTTTTAGGAAAAGCAATTGAGCATTCCTGAAGGTTGAAACTGACAGTAGCTTTTAATAAATTATTTGACTGCAGACAAAAATCGTTTATAGCGAAATAACTTCTACAGTGGTTATAGAAGCATTCTAGATAAAAAAAAGTAATACAGAAAAAAATTTATTACAAAAAAATCCAAATCTTTAGCAATGACAAAGCAATCCAGACATAACAACTTACCAAAAAATGTGTTTTCTTTATTCAGGCGATTCATTATTTTACACCATCGCCGATGTTCGTGCGGATCGTTTCTTTTTCTAGTTCTCCAGAAAAATGACTGCATCCAAAAATAAATCACCAAAAAAAAGGAAAGTAATGCACTATCCACGGAATCACCGGAAAGTATAACAAAGGCGAGAAAGGCAAAAAGGATGCTCGGACATTTGGAATGTCCAAAATCAGATCAATAGCCTGAAGTATCGTAGTATGTCACGGGCATTTTATTCAAGGCACGGACTTCTATAAATGAATCACTTGATTTGCAGCAAATACCCCTATCCCTATTCTCAAGCTGCAACAGAGACGGAAGTCCCTTTACTCTCCCTCCTTTCCCATAGGATTTTTTTCCCCACCCGACTGGCTCGTAAGCATTTACCGGAATAAAATGAGTGATCTTGCAGTTGGAAAGAATGGCTTTAAGGGGAATGTCACGGATTGGTGCGATGCCCACAGAATTTTGAGAGTGTTTTCCAATTGGGTTAAAAATTTCTTCCCAGAAATCCAGGGAAATTTTTTTCTTTTTTTCCGCATTTTCTTATTTTTTAGGTTTCTGAGAAATGACTGAAGAATAACAGTCTCTCAAATATTTTCTTTCTTTTTTTTTTTTTTTTCAAACTTTAACCTAAAACGATTCGGAAAAAGATTTTCGGATTCCATATTTGCTTTACGGTTTCATTTGACGTGGAATGCTAATTTTTTTCCCATTTCGATTTGAAAAACTGCCTTTTAATTGCTTTGCTACTCTCTTGGCTTTTAAAGTAATGTTTTAAATATTGAATTAAACAATAAATTTTAGAAAAATGCCTGTTCTTATAGGTATCTTAATAAAATTTCTGCTTAATATAAAAATTGATTATTATGTCGTAGTTATTTTGGTTATTTGTGGTTATTTACTTTATATTGTTAATTACTATATATTGTTTATATACATATATAGTAACTGTTTTGAATATAGAAATATTGATAAGGATAAAATTATGATAAATTTTAATTATACCATATATATATACACTGAAGTGACAAAAAGTCATGGGATACCTCTTAATATCGTGTCGGCAATCCTTTCGCCCGGCGAAGTGCAGCAACTCGACGTGGCATGGACTCAACAAGTCGTTGGAAGTCTGCAGGAATATTGAGCCATGCTGTCTCGATAGACGTCCATAATTGTGAAAGCGTTGATGGTGCAGGATTTTGGGCTCGAACAGACCTCTCTCGATGATGTCCCATAAATGATCGATGGGATTCCTGTTGGTCGATCTAGGTGGCCAGATCATTCGTTGGAATTCTTCAAACCAATCGCGAACAGTTGTGGCCCTGTGACATGGCGCATTGTCATCCATAAAAATCCTATCGTTGTTTGGGTCCATGAGGTCCATGAATGGCAGCAAGTGATCTCCAAGTAGCTGAACATAAGCATTTCCAGTCAATGTTCGGTCCAGTCGCACCAGAGGACCAAGTCCATGCCATGATAAAACAGCCCACACTATTACGGAGCCACCACCAGCTTGAACAGTGCTTTGCTGACAGTTTGGGTCCATGGCTTCGTGGGGTCTGCGCCACACTCGAACCCCACCATCAGCTCTTACCAACTGAAATCGTGACTCATCGGACCAGGCTACGGTTTTCCATTCATCTAGTGACCAACCTATATGCTCACGTGCCCACGAGAGTCGCTGCAAGCGATGTCGTTCTGTCAGTAAAGGCACTCGAGTCGGTCTTTTGCTGGAATAGCCCAAGAAAGTCAAATTTCTCCGCACAGTTCTAGCAGACAAGTCCCTTGTACGTCCCCATTGATTTCTGCGGTTATTTGACGCAGTGTTGCTTGTCTGTTAGAATTTACGACTCTTTGCAGACGTCGCCGGTCTCGGTCGTTAAGTGCAGGTGGTCGACCACTGCGCTGTAAATGGTGGGATGTTATGCCTGAAATGTCATACTATCGGCACACTCTTGACACAGTGGATCTGGGAATGTTGAATTCCCTAAAGATTTCCGAAATGGCATGACCCATGCGTCTAGCTCCAACTAACATTTCGCGTTCAAAGTCTGTTAATTCCCGTCGTGCGGTCATCATCACGTTAAAACCTCTTCACATGAATAACTTGAACATAAATGACAGCTCTGCGAAAGCATTGCGCATTTATACCTGTTCTACGCGATGCTACTGCCATCTGAAAATTTGCATATTGCTATCCCATGACTTTGTCACTTCAGTGTATATATATATATATATATATATATATATATATATATATATATATATATATATATATATATGTACATATATATCATAATAAATTTACTAAATTTTAACGCATTGAAATATTCAATTATGTATCAACTGATACAGATACTTGAAGATCATTATACAATACAAATAATTTTAAAAAAATACTATTAATTTTGATATTTTTTTCGTGGATTAGTATATAGCAGTCATAGAAAAAAATATTTTGAAATTGAAGGAATATTTTTCTTCTTAACTAACAGAAACTGATGTAAAATATTTTGCAATTCATATTTTAACTATTACTTTTATGTTTATAATAATAATTGATGTAATTTATATGTAATACTTAATTTGAACATGTAAAAATTTATTTTCATTTAAAATGTGATTAACAAACAGCTTTTATTAGCATTTAAATAAATACTAGTATTTTATTTTTAAATAAATTCATAAATTAATAAAATCCTTTTAAATTTAATCATCCTTTTAAATGCATGATCTTTGTTATAACGAGTTTAGATCAGCAGTCATAAATATAGAAATCGTTAAATATTAGGACAAATATTTTATTTAAATTATAAGAAAAGGTTAAATTACAAAAATAATATATTGGAATTATAAAAGTAAACAATGCATGGTAAATCAAAAGTAATTAAATAGTAAAAAAATAGTTTATTCAGTTTTATAAATGTGTCTGAATGAAAGTATAACTCACTTGTGTTGTGGATTTACCACATCGTTTATGATTGTTCCTTTGACCTTCTAGGAACCTTGTGGAACTGGCGTAAAAGCTGGCTTCACAATATGTGTACAATATTATATTACATTGCATATCATTGCCCTACCTAACCTATATGAACACAATGAATAAGGCACTACCGATGGAGCTTCACATATAATGTCAGTGATGGAGTTACTACGGTCTACTTTTGACAACAATCGCATTTTGGTCAGGCATAATGGCTACCGAAATTACCATATATCACTTCTAGATATTATTCGATGTGGGGTTATCTCAAATTACAAGTCCATATTTGTTACCAGCACTGAAAGATGCCATAAGTCAACAGGTAGCAGACATTCTCGTCGATTTGTTGTTTCATGCATATCAACGGGATACCATACAAATATACATATACATCGTGTATAGTAACACAATTACATTCAATATGATTGTAGACTTATTGAGCACCTGCATTTGTTAATCATGATGATATAAATCTCCCAATCTAAAATTTGAATATCAAATTTTGTGATTTTTTATATACACTACAAAATTTATATCATAAAATTTTATTATTTACATTATAAATAATATTCTAAAATTTGTAACTTAGTATATGTATATATATAACGAATATAAGCAAAGCTCTTAAGCAACACAACTAATGAAACCACTATGAAGTCCAGATTGCATTGTTAGACCTTCAAGTGCAGAAAAACATTAAAAAATAAAAATTTATATTATTTGAAGTACAAAAATAGAAAATTTAAAAACAAAGTACTCTTTTATTGATGAATCTGTCCAAGGTAAGACAAAAGAAATCTCGAACTGATTCATGTGTGATTTGAATTATTAGTAGTACTGTAGGGAGAAAAATTATTTCTTAAATGGCAATCGTGTTATGATTTCCTTTGGGAAGCAAGTTGCAGACATCTTTTTCTTTCTTTTTTTCTTCATTTCAGTCTCTGCTCTTATGTTGCTGCCGTTAAATCAACCTTCATTGGAAGTTCTTTCAGACTCACAAAAGATCCAAGAAAAGTTCCAACATTTTACTTTCATGGTGGAGGAAAGGAATTACGAAATGTCCCTTTTGATGCCTTAGAGTATTGCATCTAAAGCTAAAGTAAATCTTCTGTAAATTTACTTTTACTTATATGGATAAAAATATAACGCTTTGTAATCAATTTTAAATACTTATATTTAATTACCTTAAGTTAATAGGATAAATAGCGATAAAAGTAATTTTTTTTTAACGTTTTTATTATTTTTTTATACATCATCTTTTTGATGATAATTTTAAAGTTATTTATCAAATTCGGTTATTACAGATTTCTCGCTATTAATATTGAATTTGAAGATTCAATATAATCTTTACTGTGCACTGTATTGTTTTTGTTAAACTTTGATTTACACATCTTATAAAAATATAAACAATTTATGTAAATTTTTAAAATTAAATATGTAGAAAAACGCACATATACATAAATGTGAAACATAAATACTTTAAAATGTACATCACAAGAAATTGATATACAGAGTGATTATAATTAAAAGTACCACTTTCAAAATGCTGTAGAAAAAAAACATTCGTCAACAATGAGTTCAAATTTGAACTTACTGAGCTCAAATTTGAAGATAATTGAAGAAAGGTTAAACGGTATGGTGTCAAAAAAAAGGTTCCAGAAAAGTTCCATCGACTTCTCCCAACTTTGCCGTGTTGGTTGGGCATTCCACAACCAGTGTCATAACTGTTGAATTTCTTGGAAGACATTTTATCCCTTAAAAATTGAAACAATCAAGCATATTGAACACTGCAGTTGGTTTAATGTGTAACTCATGCAAACATACGTTGCCAAACTTACAAGCAACTCATACCAGCATACATTATAATTTCGATTTAAAAATATCACGAAATTCAGATTTACTTTCTTTGTGCCACTTACTGCACCATCTTTAAATACAATTTGGAACTTTTTTTGATGCCATACTTTTTCCCCTTTGACAAGTATATTATTCAGTTGAAATTTGAACCTACTGTGATGAGAGGTTCTTTTTTTACATTATTTTGGAGGTGCGACTTTAATTATCCCTAAACTTTTATCAATATATATTTATATATATTAACAAAATTTGTCTGTTATATGAAAATAAAAATATTTTCAGTTGTTCTCGAATGTTTAAATACCAGATCATGCGTAAAATAATTATTTTTTCATATAATTCAATTTAAGTTCATTTTCTCAGGAGAATTCGTTCTTCGAAAAAAATTCCAAAATGCATCCTTAAAACAAACATTATATTCATTCAAAGAGAAATCATATGCTTTTATTAATTGCAACAACGTTGAACTTAGAAAGGATCAGATGAATATGGATTCTTCCGTTAGCCGTAGTGTGGAAAAATATATATAAGATGATGCGGTGGATAGCCTGAAATTGAATTTGAAACTTTCTGTAGAAACTGTCACTCCCGCTTTGGGACATAATTTTTAGTGTTTATCATTTTAACACTCATATGGAATGACTCCTTCGCAAGTTTAAAGGTTACGGTTGCAGAAAATAAAATTTGTAAGTTTTGTTATCTCTGATAGCGGTCTTGTTATTTTCGAGTTTATATTAACTTTCTCCCGGTTGCTCGACAGTATTAATTGACGGAAATGAATCGGTGCTTATGTAAATTAAACTTTTAAAATACTTATTGGCAATACTTTAGGTTTATAGTTAAGAATTAGCGACGATGTTAATATCGTTTTATTAATTGATTTCTACAGAATCAAACGTGTGATGTATTCTCTGTTGAGATTGTCAGACCTTTTAAATTTCCTAATTTATTTTACTGCAGTATATTTGTAGTTAAGCTAGTCAATTTCAGTGTATTTTGATGACAATCAATTCATGTTATATTTTGAAATAAAAATGGATGAATAGTTATATAAGCAATCATTCACTACCATGCCAGTTCCCTTCAGTAAAGTAGAAAGTAAAAATCATATTAATTATTGAATATTTATTGTATTATTTTTTTTATGAAAATGAATGTGCTTTTGATCATGAAATAATAGTCAATTCAGCTTGGGCATTCTTTGTATTTATCATTATGACATTCGAATTCGAATAAGTGTTCAGAAGTTTTAAAGGTTACTGTTGGAATAAATAATATGTACATTTTTTCTCTTGCTGTTGTTGTGTTGTTTTCATGTTGATATTTACTTTATATTGATTGAAGTTTAGCGATAGTAATTGAATTTCGAAAAATTAAAAAAGATTTTAAATATATTATTTTGATAATGCCTTCTTTCTTTTTTTTATATGTGTAAAAAAATCTCTGTTATATCAACTTTATGATCAGTAATATATCAAAGATTTTTAGTACTTATCTCATAAATATTTTTATTATATTGAGATATAAAAAAATGTTGATTAATTAATAAAACTTACTGTTTTAATTACTATTTTTTTTGTCTAAAATATTAATTTAAAAACAAAACATATTATATTTTATTTAATTTTTTTTAAACAAGTTATTATTCAAAATTATTAATTAAATCAATGGCAACGAATAATTCTGAAATATATTTTATAAAATGTGTAGAATGAAGAAAAGAATAAATGAATCAAAAATTTTATTACATTGTCACCTTATGTTTTGAAATTAAAAAATAATGAATAGAAAGGAATGAAAATATTTTCCTTATAAATGTTAAAAAAAAATATTCATTTTAAATGAATAACAAATACAAAATAAAGAATTTTGAAAATTAAATTAAATAAATAATTAAATTTTATTAAAATTAATTAAATGTAAATCTCAATTACACTTGCAAGTATTTACCAGTCTCTTTTTAAAGAATATTTTGATATGAATTTAACATTTTTAATTAATAGTTTCTTTTTACTGATAGTAATACCGTTTCTATTATAAAAGAAATCAGAACCAATTACACTTAAATTAAGTAGAGCATCAAATAATTTTCTAGAGCAATGAAGCGAAAAGCAAAATTTTTAAAGATATGTCATAAATAACGCCATGAAAATTGTAATATATGATTAAAATTATTTTGAAGCGTTGGATATTTAGGTAAATTACACTTCACCTGCCTCTCGCTCTAACAATCATACAAAATTTAAGAAATAATCCACTTCAAAGAGATAAATTAGCGAAAGGAAAACGTTTATCTTTCTCAAAGTTAATTACATGATTTTATTTTTCAGAAAATTAAATAGCCTACTTAGTTATAATATGATATTTAAGAGCTATTAAAAATAAAGACTACTCAGTCTACTGTAGTTGGCAGCAGTAAGGAAAATTTCGTGTACAAAGATTAAGTCTTAATCCTCGTGTTTCGAAACTTAAAAATGAAAATTAAAAATGAAAAATGATATTTTTGTTGAGAATAACATTTTCTCTTCGTTCCATCACGAGCTTAGAAAAATAATTTGTTTTACATTTATAAAAATGACTTAGGAAGCGAGTATAAATTTTAAATAACCTAATTAACTAACAAATCTGTGTGATAAATTCTAATCCCATTGTTTTGAAATAATTTACACAAATGAAACATTGTTGAAAAAAAAATGTTTTTCTACATTTTAGAAAGAAAATAGATTAATTACTTTCGTTCGAAGCCTTACTCGCAGGAAATGTAAATTTAATTAACTTAATAAATGAAGCAAAGATGTAGTTAAAATATTACTGTAAGAGCGTTTCCTTCTCAGACATTTGTTGGTAATTTAACGCATTGAGAAAGAGATATATTCCCTACAAATTTAATAATATGTGATAATTTTATAAGTATCTACTTTTAAATTAAATATAATATATTATAATATATGCAATATGCTATATTATAACGTAATATGCTATACGTAGTCTTAAAAATATAATATAATATGTGTAATATGCTTTATTTTTTAATTGCTAATATGGTATTATTTTATAAATATCTAATATAAATTAAGAAATAAAATATGTATTAATAATGAATACAGTGTATTGTGCGCTAAATTAGCAGTTTTTCGTCTTGAATAGCACTATATTTACAACTCATCATATTACCATGCATGAAGAGTAAATGAATTAATTAATAAAAAAATTAAAAATAATAATAATAGACTGGGCCAATATATAGGTTACCTATAAAATTATTTAATAATTATTCAATTATTTTTTTTTTAGTTTTGTTTTAATTAGATGCTTTACTTAATTTAAAAACATATATATTATATATTTCAGGTGAAATCTTCTGCTTTCTCCAAGCTTGCAGATTTTAACAATCCTTAATCGCAGATTGTATGTCTTTCCATAAAAATCGTAATAAAAATAGAATTTCCTCCTGTATTTTCTTCTGTTAAAAAGCTGTTATATTCAATTATTGTGCTCAATAATAATTTCAAAAACTCGGCTTATTCGGAAATCTGGAGTTAATCATCTAAGTTATTAATGTGATTGTACAACATCAGTTAAAAATTCATCATTAAACATTTGGCGAAAGCGTAAAATTTCCCCAAACTTGGTTTTTACTGTAGCTTTCTTATACGTGATTATCTTATTCAATCGTGTAGAGCGAGTTTGGTAACTGAATATTTTTAACTTGGATATCTAATGGTCATTACCTTCAATAGAACTTTTCATAGCTTCTTTCATACTCTTTTTCTTCCATCTCACAAAATTTTCCCATTTTGTTTTGAGAGAGGAAAATTTCCATTAAAATACACTTCTTGCCAAATTAATTCTTGGTCGAATATAACTCGCTACATGATCATCTGATACAACTCATACGTCTTGAAACTAAAAATCAGTTATTAATAGACTTAACTAGATTTATGGCCTAACGTTCAAGGACATTTAATTTTATGTTCAATAATAAACTAAAAAAACTACTTAAACACTTACTTTCTGAAAGCTGGAACAACCAGAATTATTTTCGTTCACTCATATCATTATAAAAAAATATGTCCATGGCAACAATGCAACCGCTTGTCAAAATATGGCGTCGTCTGAATTTCTTTATTTCAGAGAAAATTTAGTTACTTGGCAGGTGTCACAACCCGTATCAAATTTTTAAAATAGCACTTGTTTGATACTGTCCGACCTTCCTCTAGCAGAATTTGCGTTAGCCAGAGGTGGAATCCCGGTGAGATGGTTTCCTGCATAGAACAAATTTTTGCCATTTTGCACCACATCTTTTATTGAAAATCTTCCGGTCTTCGGATTTTTATGTTTCTCTCTGGTGTGTACACAACAGTTCTCATTCCGGTATCATTTTCTAACTATCTAACACTTGTGTTTAGATGCGCTGTTCATCAAAGCCACTTTACTTTCGTTAGAGTCAAGCTATTATTCACATACTAGTGGAGTGTACGAACAGCATTTATTGAATGCAATTTAGCCACAAGCCACACATACACACACGTACAAGAAAAAAAAACCGGACAATTATTTTAAATGTTTCATTTTAAACAATAGAAAAATATATAATAATAATAATAATATAGAATAAAAATTAATAATATATAGTAAAAATAAATAATTTAATATGTGACACTTATTGAACAGAAGCTCACAAGTGGTTGAAGAA